>QJNY01000219.1:0-122672 GCA_004155945.1 Monosporascus sp. mg162
GCTGTATTTTTTTCACCACTCTCTTCTTTTTGGGCCAGAAAAGTTTGTCCTTTTTATATAATAAATGTTCTTTTTTTTTTTTTAAAAAAACGTTTGTTTTTAATTTTACGACGTTTGTTCAAAATATGGTTCGTTTCGCGCAATTAGGCAACTTTTTCCCGAAGAAAAATATTTTCGTACAGAATGAATAAGTAACTTTTAGTTAAAAGATGAACCGATTCAACTATTTTAATTAACGAATTACCTTATTAATTTCTAATCTTTTTCTATAAATAACGTGATTACCGCGTTACTTCCTTGATATTCCTAAGGGTTTTCGCGGGCGGGGAACGAATAGAACTGGTAAAAGTTAACGGGGAGACGGTCGGCGTAGGCATAACTAAAAAAACTTCCAATTCGGAAAAAACGTTATTAGGATCGAATGGAACAAAACCAGTTTTCGCGAATCTAGATTTAATGTTATCGGACGTCATGGCAGCTTAGAACGTGTCGTAGAAGCCGGCGAAGAAATCTTCTTTGGCAATATAGGTATAATAACGTCGTATTAGGTTTTCGATATACCGCAAATAAACGCATTTCAAAACAGAAAAACAAGATACATCAAAAGGTTGGAACCGATACGGAAAAATACGCGGGCATACAAAGCGTAATAATGTTATTATTAGCGCAGTATTTTCGCATTCCATCGAATAATGGCTTTTATGGCCGTCGAGGATAAGAAAACGTTTCGAACCTTTCGTACGCGTCCGAACATGCTTATTAAAATGCTGGATTTATTCGAAACTTATTTTATTTGTTATCCAACTATTATTACTTAATGCGATTTTTTAATTGGCTGCCAGTAGTAAATTATCGCGATATTAAGACCTAAGATAATTTTTTTCGTTATAATAATAAATAGCAGTATAGCCCAAGTTTGGGAATTAATAGCTTGGATAATTATAACTCATTTTTTTTAAATACGCTTATTTAGGTTTTTTACGTTTTTCGGTACTGGTAATTACTATGCCCGTTATTATAAAAACCCTTATTAAAAATTTAGTTTCGTCGAAATTGTAAATATCATTTTTTACGATACCGTATTTCGCGATTATAGCCCGAATAAGCTTAAATTATTTGCAAAATGTTTTTAGATTTTCGGATAAGATCCGTTAATAATCGATCTTCCGATTTAAACGCGTTTGGAGTTTTTTTTACTGTTTAACAAATTTCGACGCCCTGTTGATTCCAACGCGTTCTGCAACGCGTTAAGTAAGCAATAAATTTGCTATATCTTTAATATACTGAAGCCGGACAGAAAACGTTCGCGTATTTAAGTTAAGGATTCGGTCGACAATCGATTTTTCTTCGGTCGCCGTCAATTTCTGCAAAGGAGGGATAATATCGGCTCGGGCGTATTTACTGCGATATCGGGCTATTAAGGTCGTTGGAGCAACTTTATATATAGAACTAAGTTTCGCATAACTAAGTTTCGGGTCTTGTTTTTTAGCCTGAATGGCTAGGTTCATTTTTCCTTGTTTAGTAAGTCGTTCTATATTATTGGTGTTGAGAAATGGGCAATTGAAGATGAGTAATTAGAATGTGTGCAAAATTGGTCCGCTTACTGGTTTGGACCGTTCAATGGTGTAGCACGTTAATCTAACTATTAGTCGGTATTTATAATAGCAAATCGAAGGTAAAAACTTCTGGTCGGCGGCAAATGCCCAGTCCAATATAATAAAGTATCTCCAGTTCGTAAAAAACTTGGTGGCTTATTTAATATACGTCGAAATTTATCGGGTTAATCCTTTAAGTTACTTTATAGCTGCTTTTACTAAAGATCCTAAATATTTTATTAGGCTATTTATTTAGGCATTCGGTATATTTAACCTTGTACCTTAAAAACTTTGCGAAAAACGACATAGAATATCGGAATATCTTAATTAGTACGCAATATATCTATTTTTTGAGTATTAATTAATTCCTAGCTTCTTTAACGGAACCTATAATAACTATATCGGGTTTATCGAAAGGTATAATTATACTTTCCGGAACGAACGGTTTAAAGCATTTAAAGCTAGTTTTTCACGATTGCTACGAACTAAAAAAAATAAAGATTCGCGTAAAAACTTATTTTATTAGTAAAACATTCGATAAAAATTAATTTCGAAGCAAAATGGAAAAATATATTACTAATTTTCGGTTCCGGGCAAGTATAGCCGGAACGCATTAATTATAAGTAAAGCATAATAGTTATCGTATATAATATCGGTAGGCGAAATAATAAAAAAATTTAAAGGAATTTAAGAAAATTATTATACTTTAGCTTTTTGCAATTAACTACGTTAATTTCCTCCGTTTTTTAATCGGATTATTTTTATCGTATCGTTATCGTCTATACCCGTATAACTTTTAAACCGGCCACTTAATATTTGTACTTTAATATTTGTTTTTACAAGTTTTAAAGCTTTAAGTTACCAATTTTCAAGTAACTCGACATTTACAACATCCGAAGTATCCGATATCGTATTATCGGGCTAATCAAAAAAAAATCTCGTCCAATCCTTTTTTTATAAGTTAATCGGCTCCTAATATCCTTTTTCATCTTTTACAAATTGCTTTAATCTATTAATAAGAAAAGTACCTTACAATTTCGTCCTATCAATTTCCTTCAAACAGTTAGTACCTAAACTAATAATACCACTAACTAAATACGGACCAATCCAACGGTGCTTCAGCTTTATATTTCTGGATATATTGTCGGCAATTGGTGCTTTCAGGTATTGCCGGCTGGTAGGCTTTGTTTGGAGCAGGCAGCAGAATGCTGCCTGGGGCAGCCTTTGTCTATGAACGATCCTTTGTCAACCAATCGTGTATGTAAGGGCGATTGCCCGCGGACTAGATTTGTCCATTCCTAGAGCAAGTTAGAGAACACACAGAGAGTTATGCCAGATTTCTGCATTCGATCACTGTGACTGCTGACATATATCTATATATCGTAACGTATTATATAGCAATATTAAATTGTCCACTTCCAAAAATCTAATTTTTATCTTATTTTTATCTCTTTTATTCGCTAGTTTAACTACTTTACGGCGCAACTTAACGATTACCTTAATAACTTTAGCTGCGTTTTCAGCTTTTCTCTTTAAAAGCCGAATCCTTTACGCAATCAAAAATTTTTTTCGGCGTATCTAAATCCCAAGTCATAATTCTCCATATTGGCAGAATTGTTTCGATCAGTAAAAACGCTTTCTGTCCGTATAGCAATTTATAAGGGCTAAGGCCATAACTTTTTATAATAGTATTGTCGGCGAAGACCATCTTAAGCAAAAGCTTAACCTATCCTTTACTAATTCCATTCGTCGCTTTCATTAAGGCTTTAACGATCGGGCCGTATCCTTTCCCGATTAGGCCTTATCGCCAAGTTACATACGTAGCATCAATTTTTCTTTTAATCCTTAATACGTCGCAGGCTTTAATAACCTCGCCCTTACTCTTTAAGCCTCTATTAATCTTAATCTTAATTAGAATACTATATCAATAAAAGATGTATTCGTCTAAAAACTTCTTAATTATTATTAACGTAATTAATTATAAATCTTTAACTTTTAAATAATCGGATAATTCGCATTTAACTTCGACTGTAACTTTGCAACTATCGTTATTAGGTGTAAACTAAACACAACTAGATCTCAGGCATCGCTGGCTCGTTACGGGGATTTAGGATTTGATTGGTTAATTTTTAGCGTAATACAACAGTACATTAAATTAAGAGCCAGCGAGGCCTAAGCTAGCTGAGGTAAGCCCGTTGATGGGGTGGCCCTTTGGTGCAGGGGTTGCCTTAATACGAAACTACTCTATCTTATGGAACTTTAAATCTTATTTAAGATAACATTATTACTTTTTTATATATATTAAAGATAAGTATTAGGTTCTATTTTCACTTCTGTATATTAAACTCTTACCACATAAATGCATTTTTATTCCGGAATGGTTAAAGAACATATTAATTTAATAATTTAATTTGAATCGGGTAGTTAATACTAATTTGTATTAGTTTATTTCAATTTTTTTTTTTGGTAGGGCGTTGTGATTTTATAAATATTTTTCGTAATATTTCAAACTATTCGGAAACTACACAAATCGATCAATTGAATCCGTGCGCCCACCTGTTTCTCACCAAAACATACACGTTTCGCTTCAACTGTAATTATAAAAAAGAAAATTGAAAGAATTTAAAACACACTTCCTGATATAAAATTTTACTTAATAAGTATATACTTGAATAATATATTAAGTTTCGTAGTTAGTAATAAAATTATCACCCATCAAAGTTTGATATAAGTATTATAATATAGAACTTTGGGCTTTTACTATGTTAAATATTGTCATACGGTAATATTCGAGTTACCAGTCGAAAATACTACAGTTAAAACAACTCTTAATATTAAAAATAAATAACTTACGTAATAATTCATATAAAAAAAGTAATCCGATATTTTTAGCATTTTATTTTTAGTTGTTAATGTCAGCTAGCAGGGGTGCGCTAGCACCCATATCCGATAAGATTCCCTCTAATCGGAGCATATATGTTCCGTAGCTAGACTACTTCAAAGATCAGGACGCGTTGCTAAAATGCACGCAACTAGCCAATTAATACAACACATCTAATATCTCCTATATCTGACAATTAAAAATCTCATTCGCTTAATTCGCGTCATTTATCAATTGATTAGCTGTTGCTAAGACGATATAGGCTATACATCAGCAGCAATTATCTATATGCTTTATTAGCTATAATGGCGACCGTACCGTCGACGTCCGCAGTTATTTATACCGGTCCTAAGGACTGGAACAAATTTAAGGACGAATTTAAAACCAGAATCAAAGGATATAATTTATAAGATTATATTAATTTTGATTAAAACGTTTTATGGCTTATTAAACTTATAGCACCCGTTATTGCATCTTATTCAAAGAAACCAGTTCGCCAAACAACAACGTAAGTAATTAATACTTCTTCTGAAAGAATTATATAAGCTGAAAAAGTCGATCTTACGGGCCGTTTAATAAATACCTTCGAAATAACGACCGAAAGTAGATAAGCCTATAATTAGGACTTTACGACTTATATTTACCTAAACCGAAAATATAAAACTTTCCAAAAAATTTCAACGAGCTTATAAAATGGGTTCTCGACAGCGTTTCCTTATTAATTAAACAAACTTGTTTAAGCTTAAATAACGACCTTAAGGATTAATACGCCAAATTATAATAATTAGGAAAGGTTTACGACAGAGGATTATTTATAAATATTAAACGTAAATACGAAAAACGATTAAAACAAATCCCGAAAGCCGTTAAAAGATTTAATAAATAAATAGCAAAATAATAAGAAATTATGGCTTAAGGTTAACGTTACGGGATTTCCGAAATAATTATATTAATTATCTAGACGAATTAGTTATATATAGTAATAACGCCGATTATACCTAATTGGTCGAATTTATTTATGCTTTTTAAATAAGATAATATCGAAAAAAAACGATTAATTACTTAAAGGTTAAAGCTAATTTTTTAAATTATTAAATTATAACGAATTTATAATAGTTAGCAAAAAACGTTAAGGTAACGTTTTTAATTTTCCAAAAAGCTTTAGCAAACCTTTTTAATTAGGATAATCCTAATTAGGAAAAAATTCAGAATATTAATAATTAATTACGTAATAAAATCTTAAGGAAAAAGCTGAAACGAAATTGTCGTAAAAGATCTTAAGCGGGCCGAAATAATAATAATAATAAGCGGAAACGTTAAAAATTAAACGCATAAGGGATTTGGTATAAAGCGTACCTAAACTTGACGTATACATTACCTTAATGTTATTACGCATTCTTTAACAAAGTTCTAGCGGAATTTAAGCTTAATAAGGAAATTTTAGCATTAATCCAAAACTGAATTACTTCCGATCCGTCCTTAAAGGAAAAAATTAATCGTTGGTCGAAAACTATGCAAAAATTAATTACTTAAAAGATAAATTAACTTTTAAAAGGAATAAAACGAATCCAGGCGTATTTTTTAATTTCTAATTAACGCAGTACGATAAATGTCGCGTTTTATCTCTTAAAAAATTCAGCTATTTTAAATTTAAGGTTTACGATATATATCTTTAACCTAATTAACAAGTTCTTAAATTATGGGATAACGATTTAAGGCGACGGTATGTACGTAAGGAATAGCTACGTTCCGATTAAAGGATACGAAAAAGTAAATATGCTGTTTTAAAGCTTTAAGGGCTTTAAAGCGTTACGTTTATACGACGTAACCTATTACGAAAACTTCGTATGCAACCTGGTATCTTTCCGATAGCTCCGAAAAAAAAGGTATTAATAGGATAACCGGAGAACCAATAATTTTATTCGAAATAAATATAATCAGATAGTTGTTACGTTGATAAATAGATTTAATTAGTTCGTTATCGAAGATATTAACGTAATAGCTAATTATGTAGCTTTTGCATTTTATAAACGAAACGTTAACTTATATACAGCGAGACCGCCGCGAACCGGTGACGGTACGATATAGTACTTAAGATTAAGATACCTAGGGCCCGAAGTAATTGCTTAATTGCAGTTTTATATAAAGGAAATCCGCTTAAAGGGTCTTATAACAGTCGAATGCCAAGTATGTAGCAAGGCGAAAGCTAAAAGGCAAATACGCCGCGAGCCGAAAAAAGGAGCTTTCCGATTAGGACAGCGAATCGCCATCGATTTTATAAATTTCGAAGAAAACCTTAAAGGGTATAAATACGTTATATTTGCAACCAACAAGTATTTAGGATATATTTGAAATATTTACCTGAAAAGTCGAAAGCAAAATATATTAATTATAGCGTTCCGATACTTTCTAAAGGTTCTAAAGAACCAGGATAAGGTTTTTTTACAGGTGTTCGAATGCGATAACAAAATCTTGAAAAATTACCAGCTTCGAAATATGCTTTAATTGCCTTTTTTTAGTATCAGATTTAAGCTTTTAATACCGTATACTTAGGCCCAAAACGGGGGTGCAAAACGTTTAAGGGGTGTAATTAAGAAAAAAGCGATTACGATACGAAATGGCGTTAAGTTACCTTCGTTTTTGATCGTATACATTTTTAAAACGGCAGTATATCTGTATAACCGTACCCCTAAATACGCATTTTTTTTAGCAAAGCCCATATAAAGTTTATTATATTTACCTGGCGTATAGGGACGGTATTGTAGTACTTGATCGGAAGTTTTAATAAGCCTACTTACGAATATATAGCTGTATGGCTTATGTTATAACAGTTGCCGCCATAAAGAAAAAATAGAAATTTTAAAAGCTGAACCTTAAAGCATAAATTGGGTTTCTCGTCGGTTACCGATTTACGAATATTTACGAGATTTGGAACTTATTGATTAATAAGGTTATCGTTATTCGAAATGCATTATTTAACGAAAAGGTTACGTTTTTAAGTAATATTAAAAACTTAAAAACCGATTTTTTGTACGTTATAAAAGAAAAGTTATAAAAGTTATTGCGATAAGTAAAATTATTTAATTAAGGCTTAAGTTACTTAAATATATAAATATAAGAAAAAAACGAAAACTTAAACGGAATAATTTAATTACCGGTTAAATAAAAAAGGTAATTTTAAAGTAATATAGGCGTACGAAACGTACGGAATAAGGAAAAATAAGCTTATTTGTATAAGATTAATTACTTTTATACGACCGTTATGTTCGAATTATTTCCGTTTTTTGGCTTATTACTTTTATTAGCGTTTATTTTAATAATTATTATAATTAATACGTTAACGGAAGTAATAAAGGTAGCTTTAGGTTTTTATCGTTTTGTTTAATTTAAAGTAACGATAAAAAACGAAAATATTTTACGGGTTATAAACGTAAGCTTTTTGTACGTTCCGCGTTAAAAAAATAATTATCGGTACGATTATAAAGTATGGAAAATTGCGTTTAACATAAAACGATTAACTTATTTTATTAATACGATCGATAATCGGCCGGTAAATTGCAAAAATTTAAAAAAGATAATTACCCGAAATACGTATTACTTTAATTAGAAAAACTTCGATACGAAAATATATAAAATCTTTAAGTCGCGAAATCGAATATATAAGCGCGATTTACCGTTACCGCCGCAAGGTTATAAAAAGCTAAATATATATCCGTTAAAGGAATTATTTCGTAAGGCCGAAAAGGCCTATTTATAAAGTTATAAAAAAATGCAATTTTGGAAGATTGTTAATTAGTTTGTTATTAAAAGGAAATAAATTTTAAGGTATATGTAAGTATATGTTTATAAGTTCGATAAATATAATTAGTTGTAAAAATGTAAGGTACGTTTTGTTATACGGGGCGATTAATAATTGAAAAACGTTTATAATAATATATACGTATTTACTTTAATTAAAAAGTTATTTAAAACCTTAATTATTATTGCGGTTAAATTCGATTTAAAGTTTAAATAGTATAATACGGTAAACGTTTTCGTTAACGTTAACTTATTTTATAAAGTGTATATAAAAATACCTTTAGGATATCCGTATCGTAATAAGATTTTCCTAATTAGGAAGGTATTATATAAATTAAGGGAATTACTTTTATTTTGATAAAAGGAATTTATTGGAACGTTTAAAAATTTAAGATTTAATTTTGTTTTTTATGAATTTTGTTGTTTTATTCGTTAAGGGGTGCTTATTTTTTATTTTTTTTGTAGACGATATCGTTACGGCATACCGTAAGAAAAATTAAGACCTCGTCGATCAGGTAATTTAGCAAATAAAAAAGTAATATATTTTTATAAAAGGTAAAAACTTAAAGTAATTCCTAAGGATCGAAGTTATTAAAAATAAAGTTAAAAAAATTTTTAGCTTTTTTAATTTAATTTTTAAAAAAAGTTTAAATAATTTTTTAAATACGTTAATAACAAACGTCGAACTATTACCGAATCTTAATTTAGCTTATTTAAGGTTTATTAACAAATACCAAAAGAAAATCGGTTTTATTTTATACGTAATAATTAATACGCGATCCGATATAATTTTTGCGGTATTCCGATTTGTTCGATTTAACTTAAATCCTAATAACGTATATTACAAAGTTGCCGATCGGATTATATTATACCTGATCGGGATTAACATATTAACGTTATAATTCGGGAATAAAAATTCGTTAAATATTTAAAACGACGTTTTTTTTGCGGATAATACGATCGATTGAAAAAATTTCCAAGCTTATATTATAAGGTTATTCGGAAAAGTAATAAGATAACGGGCGAATAAGTAAAATATAATAATTATTTTTATAATAAAACCGGAATTATTATTTTTTACGTAAGTTATAAAAAAAACCTTATTTAATTTTTAATTAATCGAAAAACTAAAAATTATTTTAAATGCTGGACCGTTAAATATATAATATAATAATTAACAAATTATTCGGTTTATTAATGCCGACGTCGCCTTATTATAAACAAAATTACGGTACGTAAATATATATAATTATTAATTACGAAAAACCGTAAAAAAGAATATAATTAAAGTAGATTATATGCTTACGGGCGATATATTAGTTAATAAATTAATAAAAACCTTATTACGAAAACCTTTTAAGTATTTCAAAAAATAACTAGGATTAATAAATATTACGGAAGTTTTTAATCGGCAGAAGAATAACTTACGAATGATTTTAAAGGAGGAATTGGCTAATTAGGAGGATTTGATCGCCGGAGGAAAGGTAAAATGGAATACTGCGGCTTTAGGAAGTGATAAAGTGTGACGGTTAACGCCGTGACTGCGTCGAGGCGTTAAGGGGGTGTGTCAGCTAGCAGGGGTGCGCTAGCACCCATATCCGATAAGATTCCCTTTGATCGGAGCATATATGTTCCGTAGCTAAACTACTTCAAAGATCAGGACGCGTTGCTAGAATGCACGCAACTAGCTAATTAATACAACACATCTGATGTCCCCTATATCTGACAGTTAACGTCTCGGATAAGCGAACGGGACAGACAAACGAGCGGAACACTTTTTGGCACTTCCCAACTATGTACCCAAATAACTTAACCACAACACCTTAAATCAACTCAAATCAATTAAATGCTTCTTTGCTAACTGTATCTACAGCTTCTCGACGAGTGCACGCATTATATCAAGGCTTGTTGCGGACGCCATGTTGCCATTTTTTCCTCTTAACCCGCCCGCAACCGATTAGCCTTTAACGCGTCCAAGCTAGTATTACCCCCAATTCGTTAAAATCGAAACCGACCGACAAGAAAACGATTATCAGCCCAATCCTTAACCTATATACGCGAGCATTTCTTGTCCGGCTTTAATACGTTGAAGATATACGTCGGAGAACGTGTTATAGGACGCGTTAGGAACGCGTTGAAAGCGGGTTGGGGGGTATGGGGGGTCCGTGCGGGACGTCTTGCGGGGCGTATAGCAGGGCGTGTGGTAGGTCGTGTGGCAGAGCGTATCGGGCTTGATTCGCAACAACTCGAGACCTAGGCAATTATACGATTAGAATAAACGTTTCTCGGAAAGAGGAATACTTGCTATAAAAGATAAACAAGTTCTTTTGGCTGGCAGAAAGGTTGTGGCAAAGAATTGTTGCTAACAGTTGCTGAAGGTAGTCGGTCGCATATGGATTAGGAGGAAGGAATGGCAACATGGTGTCCGCAACAAGCCTTGATATAATGTGCATATTTGGAAATAAGCTGTAGATGTAGTTGGCAAAGAAGTATTCGATTGATTTGAAGCAATTTGATGTGTGGTGGTTGAGTAATTTGAGTATGTTGTTGAAGGGTGCCAAAAAGTGTCCCGCTCGCTTGTCTGTCCCGTTCGCTTATCCGAGACGTTATAAGAAAGTGAAAAGGGTATGTTTTAGTGGGAAATAGGTAGGCGCACGGATTCAATTGATCCATGCGTGTAAGTGGACCCGATTTGTGCTTACGAATACCTACGCTACCTCCGGGTACCTATTGCAAACCCTATATCTTATCGCTCAGACTTAAGCCCACTTTGCTACTTATTGTATAGGTTAGGCTTACTGTTTATGCTAGTGCCGTTAACTGTAGGCTCCATATTCAAGGGAACAACCGAATAATACACATGGAACGAGTGAAGATTTCGCCTGCCGCTTTCTGTAAGATGTCTCTCTCGGGGCACACTCCCTTCTCGAGTTAGTATGTGTAAGCTACTGACAGCGATTGTATGCTGTTATAGACCTGGTATGTGTTCAGCATACTCATCAGACCTGAAAGTGGACCTAACAAGTGGTGTGACACATGCAATACTCAGCCTCCGGGACAATGTTGGCTTACATCGCTTCTAAACTTGTCCTTATACTCCAACCAACAGCCACTAAAAATTGTTAGCGACACCGTTCAAGGCCTCTTTGGTTCGCACCTAGGACTAGTGACCATGCTGGTGAAGTGACAAGGCTGTTCATTCTGCATTTAATGTGACGATCTCACCAACTGCGTCGTAACCAATTCTTAATCCCCTATCACCGTCCACATGCAGCAACCCGCATAAGGCTCTGAGTTATGTCACTACGCTCCGATCCGTTACTCTTCACGTTGTTTTCTCATAGGTAGCCTTATGATACATGATTAGAACCCTCTGGGGCCCTTGTCGCTGAGGAATATCATTTCCTCTTCGGTGCTTGCTCTCTGAAGAGCCTGGTTCCGTCCGGGGAACCCCCCGAACATCCTGATGGTGTCGACATGCAACTGCGCCATGCGCAAAGCATCATCCAACAACTTATGCATCTCAGTCCCCTCTTCTGCCCGTGGAAGCTCCCCTAACACAAGCCAAGGCAGCCTATCTGCGCGAGGAGAGATTCCTGGTGCATGATAGGCAGGTAGAAGAACATCTGACGCTCGAGTGGGACCTGCTTGTCCGCGCCGCGGGCGATCGCGTCTAGAGAGAGCTACAGAGCCTGGGGGTCTGAGTAGTAAGCTTGAGGTGTGCCGCGATAGATGTTACGCGGGAGTTTGGAGGAGGAGCAGGAGTGCGAGGTTCTATCTGCGGTCTGCGTCCAGGAAGAGAGAGAGCCTGATCGTGCGGTCAAGGCGAACGGTTCCCAGAATCTGCACTCGGCGTCTACCGTGGGAGATGGCTTGAAGCGTTTTCCGAGCCCCTCGCCGTGATCAAACCAGAAGCTGAGGACCTTTGAGATGTTAGAGAAACCGCCGAGCTGGAATGTCACCGTGACGAGTTAGGTCCTCTATGGTAGGCGGCGCACTTGTTGAGTCGACATCGTGAACTGAATACGGCAAAAGCAACTAGGTCAGACAGCTACTGCGGATTACCTCACTGCAATTGTGTTCTTTCTTCTCCTCTTGATTTAATGAGGAGCAGTGTTCGGTTGCGTTATGCTGCTAAGGATGCTCATGGACTCCCACGTCGTATTTACATCTTAGATGGGCAGCTGTAGAATCTATTCAATATGTGCTGGAAAGTACATGCGAAGTTACCACAAAGGAGAAAAAAGTTCCTAAGAAGGCTCTACTGTGATCACCAACCCTACACACAACAAGTAGACCGCCCTGTGAGCTGTTCCGCAAGTCTGACATCATTAATCACGTCCACGGTGTCCTATGAGGCTGAATTTTACACCCTTGCTGCCGAAGGCCGGAACCGTCAGTAGGGATTCGTGACTGGCCGCCACATCTTTCTCCCATGATGTATCAACAATATCAAACTTGAATCGTTGTATGAGGCTGGCAAGGGTGGTCTGGATAAGTTGCGTGGCAAACCTGATCCAGAAGTTAGTCAGGGACAACGTAGCAGGTAAAAACAGGTAATCATCATACTCCTTCCCTGGACATGATCGCCCACCCTTACCGAACGCAACAAAGTATCTCTTCTCATCAATGGGATTCTTGTCATCTAGCCACCTTTCAGGCTTGAACATGTGGGGCTCATAAAAGACTGCCGGATCGAATAGGAGGTTGCGATGATTCACTGAAATTGCCGTCTATACTCCATTAGCATACGAAAAGGGGCGGACTCATGAGATGTCCTGCATTTGCCGGAATGTTCCAACTTAGATATTTGATATCTCCATGACAGATCATCGGGAGACGAGACCCTACGGGAAACGTGATACGAAGAATTTCCTTCATCACAGCTCGCTGTGCATTATTGTGAGATCATCAGGACGCGCAAATATAAACTCAGACTGACTCACTAAGTATGGAAGCTTGTTTAGGATTTTGAAAGTAAGATCAACTTCAGGATCAGGGTTGGCTTTATCGAGCTCCATCCGTAGGCGGTCGAGCACATCCGGGTTAGAATGAAGATAGTACATCCCAAGCATCATGGTACGTCCAGGAGTGAATGAGGCCATGAACATTTCGATACCTTCTTGTGACATTCGAAATGCGGATTTCTCTTCATCTGGAAGATTGCTTTTCAGCAACGTGGAGAAGAGTGTTTCAGGTTCGGACATAACAGAAGCATGAGCTCTCTTTTCTTTGTCAAGGATGCACTGCTTGTTTTCCACAAATGCCTCTGCTAGTTCTTTAATCATCTGCGTTTAAGTTAGATTAAATCTGCGAAGGACGTCTCAACTGCACTCACCGCGTTTAGATCGAACACCATGGCAACATGTTGGGAGAGCTTGCGAAGGACCTCACGGGGGACTCTTCTAGCGCAACTCAGGATCCATGGAAACATCCTGTAAAACGGAGGGGCCGTGACCAGATCTTCAACGGTTTGGTTACATTTCTGCGCAAAAGGTAGGTCGTGCAGGAGGTCCAAAGTGGTTCCAAATGCCCACGTGTAAAAGCTATCGAAGGCGATGGCTGCGAAACATGTTCGAAGATGTTGTATGTTCTCGCTATTCGACTGGAGTAGGTAACAAAGGTGGTTTACTTTCCCCCTAACCAAGTGCTCAGAAGCTGCCACGTTGGCCGAGGCGAAGAATCTACTGTATGCCATTCTTCTTGTTCGATGTAGGTAGTGGTCGACAGTGCTGAACGAGCCATTTGTTGTACCAAGAGCTGCCGAGAAGTTGGGATGCCTATCTCTTACCGCCGGCTGAGGAGCGTACAACGTGTCGTGGAATTGCGCGTCGTTGACCGAGATCTCACTTGGGTTGATGCGGATGATAGGGCCGTATTCATTGTGTAGCTCCCTGATCTTGGAAGCATATTGAGCACCCCCTTGGTGCACGAGTTCATAATAAGCCTCATACCAGCTAGTGGCTGCTGCTAGGCGTGGCCCGGGGAATCTCGCCAGTGGGTGAAAATTTAATCTGTAGATGATCAAGCCAGTGTATGCAAGACAGCCGCTGACAACAACGAACATCAAAATGGATGATAGATCATTATAACCAAGACTTTGAAAGTCCATCATTACGAAAACTTGCCTAACTCAGAAACTCCAGATAGACAAACCCTAACAAATTTCTTTACGGCCGCCTTCTGGTGTGCTTTGTAGAACCGTATATTTGACTGCTTCTTGTTCGAAAACTGACCTGACTGAAATATGGTGACCTATCGGGGTTTGGAAAGGGTTGAAAGTGCTTTAGAAGTAATGGGGATATTATGTTATCAGTCCGACCATCCTCTCTCCATGTTCTCACCATCACCATGCTTCTCCTTTTATAAAAATCTTACGTGACCTGTAGCCTAACAGTTTTGGGGAATCGACTGGCCGAAGCTATTAATCCCGCTTACACCTACACTCACCCCTCCCTCCACCCTATACCCACAAACACCCCCCCCTAGCCGGGGTTTCTGCATGATCACCAACAAAAGAGAAGAGTGGCGGGTAAGGAGTACTACCAAGAAAACCTATGATATCATGTTCTTTCAGCTGATACAAGGTCAAGGGTGCTATGTAACCATGGTGCAGCTTTGCGGATTGCATTGTTCGCAGCTCTTACTTACATTGAACTTTGGTTACCATCATTACTTGTACATTCTCTATATACAACTTTTGCGTAGAGAGTAGAAGCCACCAGCATTTTGTCTGCTTTACAGAGGATCGAAGTATATTCATCAGATTGTCCATTATTCCCATGTATCGCGGGTTATTCCGCACTGATCCGTGCGCCGTTTCTGTATCTTCTACCACTTTCCAGAGAAATCAAAGAGCTTTGAGTCATGGGAAAGACGACTCTTCAGCCTAAGACCACAACGGATCTTACAAGCCCTCGAGAAGCTTTGCTTTCTAGGCTCAAGGGTCGTACAGCCCACATCCCCAACCTGAAACCTATCTTTTCCGATTGGAGAGAAACCGGCTTGAGACATTGTAGCAAATGGGTAGAACCACTCAGAAAGGAAGCTGAAATCAGAATACAAAGGTATCTCTCAAAAGCTTAAAACAAGCCTAATACGCTAATGTTCCTAACACGGCTTACAGTCTCGGGTTTAGCAAAACCAAGCAAAAGCAGTTAGAGGCTGCGGACTTCGGACTGTTTACAGCCCTTTGGTGGCCTGACGCTCGATTCGAGGAGCTCAAGACTCTCACCTATCTTGTTACCTGGCTTTTCACATGGGATGACGAGATAGATGAACCAACCGGGACGTTTTCTGGCGATTTTGACGGCGCACAAACGTACAGAGAGCATACGCTACAATTCGTGGGGAATTGTCTTGGTTTGGTGCCTATTGAACCGGATTTTCGGCCCCTCAATCGAATCGTCCGAAGCTTCGACATAATTGGTTCCACTCTACGAGCTTCCTATGATGTGGAGCAATGTCGGCGATTCTATAATGAAGTTGCGCGGTTTATGGAGGCTTCTGAAGCTGAGCAGACATTCAGACTAAGAGGGCAGGTTCCTACGCTACAGGAATATTGGGCATTCCGTTTAGGCACAAGCGCTGTGTACATCGGCTCCGCTGCTGGTGAATTCTCGATGTCATCGCAGTTGCCGTCAGAGGTGATGAGGAGTAAGTACATGGAAGCTATATGGGACGAGACCAACGTTATGATCTCGATTACAAACGATCTTATATCTCTGAAAAAGGAGATGCGCCAGGATTGCATTGACAGCATCGTGCCTCTGACATTTGCATTGACCAACGATATTCAGAAAGCAATATCCGAGTCCCTGGCGGCATTGAAAAGTTCAAAAGAGCGGTTCAATGAAGCAGCAAGAGCTTTATTATCCGGACAAGCCGAGGACGAGGAGATATACCAAAAGGTGAAACGCTTCATTGAAGTCCAGAAAAGCAACTGCGTTGGCAATCTGATTTGGAGGTGAGACATATGAGAGGCCGACTTGAGTACTAAAATTACTAAAATTTCGATGCTGATTGTCATTAGCCTCGAAACACAGAGATACAGCATGCTGGACGTGGTCAGCGAAGATGGAAGCCAAACTTTTACATTATGAGCATAGTTTGCTTACCGAGCGGGCCATTGACTATGGCTTTAATGTAATAATAGCTACTGTTTAAGAAAAGGGTTATGTGACGGCTATGGGCTTAACCAACTATTAAACCTAAGTCGTACGGTTTATGTTTGCAGAGGTATCGTGTTGTGGCCAAAGGCCTTGGCTCGGTTGACAGACGGTCGGAGGTTGTGGGACACATCCCCGATGTGGGCTCCAAGGTCACGTGACTGGCTTGATGGGCGCGCAGTGTTTAATTGGCGTCAATACTTCGAGCTAGTCGAGCCGAGGGAACGGCTCGATAAACTCGAAGGAGCTCGACTGTTATGACCAGAGGGACTTGGCATGAAAAGAGACGGTCGGAGGAAATGGGAGATATCCCCGATGTAGGTCCTAGGTCACGTGACTGGCTCAAAGGTCTCAAAGCGTTTGGCACTTTAAGCCCTTTAAGCCAGTAGGGGCCGGCTCAAAGGGCTTAACGGGTTTAAGGGTTTAAGCCGCTTAAGTACCTTAAGCCAAGATTAATATATATATATTTATTATTTCCTATAATTAAATAATACCAGTTTGTAATATAACTTAATTATTTAAATTTATATCTGTTATTATTAAATATAATTAACGTCCCACACAAGCTCACCGGACACACAAGCTTACCGGACACTTTTTGGCACCTTGCAACAACAAATTCAAATAACTTAACAACAACATATCGCATTAATTCAAATCAATCGGATTCTTCTTCGCTAAACGTATCTACAACTTTTACACAAGTACGCGCATTATGCCCAGGCTTGCCGCAAACGCCACATTTCCGTTCCTTGGTCTTAACCCTTTTACGACGATTACCTTCAGCAGTTGTTAACTACATTTTTTTACCACCCCTTTCTTTTTAAGCCAAAAAAGTTTATCCTTTTTATATAATAAGTATTCCTCCTTTTTAAAAACGTTTATTTTTAATCCTACGACGTTTATTTAAATTATAATTTATTTTCGTGCAATTAAATAACTTCTTTCCGAAAAAACATATTTTCGTACAAAAGTAATAAGTAGCTTTTAGTTAAAAAATTAACAGATTTAATTATTTTAGTTAACGAATTACCCTATTAATTTTTAATCTTTTTTTGCAAATAACGCGATTACCGCGTTATTTCCTTAATATTCTTAAGGGTTTTTGCGGGTAAAGAACGAATGGAACCGGCAAAAGTTAACGGGGAGACGGTCGGCGTAGGCACAACTGAAGGAACCTTTAATTCGGAAAGAACGTTATTAGGATTAAATGGAACAAAACCAGCTTTCGCGAATCCGGCTTTAATATTATCGGACGTCATAGTAGTTTGGAACGTATTGTAGAAGCCGGCGAGCAAATCTTCTTTGGCAATATAGGTATAATAGCGTCGCATTAAGTTTTTAATATAGCGCGAATACGCGCGTTTCAAAACAGAAAAACAAGATATATTAAAAGGTTAAAGCCGATACGAAAAATGCGCCGGCATACAAAACGTAATAATATTGTTATTGGCGCAGTATTTTTCGAATTTTATCGAATAATGGCTTTCGTAGCCGTCGAGGATAAGGAAACGTTTAAAACTTTTCGTACGCGTCCGAATATACTTATTAAAATGCTGGATTTATTCGAAACTTAATTTATTTATTATCCAGCTATTATTATTTAATGCGATCTTTTAATCGGTTGCTGGCAATAGGTTATCGCAATACCAAAACCTAAAATAATTTTTTCCTGTTATAATAATAAATGGCGGTACAACTTAACTTTAGGAATTAATAACCTGGATAACTGTAACGTATTTTTTATTGCCTTATTGCGTTTGTGTAAGTTTTCCACGTTTTTCGGCATTAATAATTACCATGCCCATTACCATAAAAAGCCCCATCAAAAATCCAGTTTCGTCGAAGTTATAAATATCCTTTTTTGCGATACCGTACTTCGCGATTGTAGCCCGAACAAGCTCGAACCACTTACGAAACGTCTTTGGATTTTCGCATAGGACTCGCTGATAATCGATCTTCCGATTTAAACGCGTTTAAAGTTTTTTTTGCCGTTTAACAAAGTTCGACGCCCAGTTAACTCCAGCGCGTCCTGTAACGCGTTAGGCAAGCAACAGATTCGCCATATCTTCAACGTACTAAAGCCGGATAGGAAACGTTCGCGCATCGAGATCAAGGATACGGTCGACAATAAATTGCTTTTCTGCTAGCTTTAATTTTCGCAAATTAAAGATAATATCGGCTCGAAAAAGTTTGCCTTGAATTCGATCTTTTAAAGTAAATAAAAAGATTTTATATATAAAACTTAGCCGTCTAAAACTAAGTTTTGGGTCTTGTTTTTTAGCCTGAATAGCTAGATTTATTCTGGCTTCTTTTATAAGGCGTTTTATATTATTAGTATTAAGATATGGGCAATTAAAGATAGGTGGTGAGAATAGCTAAAAAAGTGACCGGTAAGCTTGTGTATCCGGTGAGCTTGTATGGAACGTTATCGCTTTATTATGACGGCTATAGGCTTAACCAACTATTAAACCTAGTCGTACGGTTTATGTTGGCAGTGGTATCGTGGGAATCTGAGCAATAAAGCGATAGTTACGTTTGGTAATAGCAGATGTAAATTTGGGTAACTAATTGTTATTACAAGCTGGTGCTATTTAAATTATGGGAAATAATAAGCGTATATATCTTAAACGAGATCCTTTTGGATCCGAGAATTTATTCGGATTTATTTGCTATAATCCCTATGGATCCGAGAATTTATTTGGATTTATACCATATTAATCTATTTGGATCCGTAAATTTATTCGGATCTATGTTACGTGATTTAAGGTTTTGCATCGGAGGTAATCTACATAACCTTCGACTGTTTGCTAATAGGCCAAGCTTGTTTGGTTATAATACGATTTTTCTTTTTCCAAGATTTTTGCCCTGAAAGATTAATTTGTTTGTTGCATTTATTTGGTAAATAAATTTCCTTTTTATATATTAATGTTCTTTTGGTTATTTTCGTTGTTATGCTTAACCGTATCGAAAAGCAGACATTTTGCAAACGTCTTAACCAAAAGAAAGAATGCGAAGATTTAGCTGCTTATATTTAAAATTAGGGTTTCGAAGTTATGCTTTGTTCTACGTGTTTTAAATATAAGGAAGAATGCGTTATGATGGAGAACGTAGTTCGTTGTGAAAACTGCGTTTTAAAGAAACGGAGTTGCGATGGGTCGGGTATTCCTTTTAATTTTTTACGTAACATTAATAAGGAAGCGGAACGTTTAAAACGCGAGGAAATTTTGGCCGAGGAGCGATTGTTCCGATTGCAAAAAGAAATGAATGAGGCGATTGCCCGTTTTTAGAGATTGCGGCATCAGCAAAAATTCTTTCAGTTTAAAGGTGTTGAAATGGTAAATCGTGGGTTTTAGTCTTTAGACGAACTGGAGGAGCAGAAAAGATTAGAACGCGAAACGGCTTTGCGGGTTGCATAAGTTATGCGAGTTACAGACTTTTCGGAATGGCCTAGGGTTGAAAATATTGATTGGCCGTTATTGGGCGACGCAGACTGGAGTACTTTTAATTCTGGCGTTTGCGGCGTTGCTGGTGAAAGTTCTTTAAGAGGCGTTGGGCGTTCGTAAAGTTTTTCGCGGGTTCCCAGGTGTTTTCGGAGTTTGGGTAGTTTTTTTACTTGATTAGGTATTGGGTAAGTCTTTTTTTTTACGTACATCAAGTATTTTTTCTGCCTTATAAATTGGTGCATTTTTTATAACTTCCTTATTTTGATTTTGTCCTGTATTAACTTTAATTGTATCTGCTGCTAATTCTAATAAGGAAATATGAAAGATTGAATAAAGCTTAACCTTCGGCGGTAGCTTTAATTTATAGTTATTTTCTGAGATTCTTTTTATCGATTTTGTATGGGCCGATATATTTGAAATGGAGTTTTTTGTTTGGCCTTTTAATTTAGATGTTTTTGGTAGTTAGGTAAATTATTTCCTTTTTCGAAAAGGTTAGTTCTTTTAACTTTTTTAGTTGTAATATTTGCTTATTTAGTTGCGTATAAATTTGAGCTTTGATTTTATTTCTGCGTGTAATTGTTTTAGCTATTCCGACGTTAAAATTACTTTAACGTTAGTTGGTTTATTTTTGTGTAAATTTCGGTAAACTTTAGGTATGGAAGTAAATTGGCAGTTGCTGGCGTCGTTTTGATGCTTTTGTAGTAGTTAGTGTTATAGGTTAGCTGTGTAATTAGTAACTTTTTAACCCAGTTGTTTTGTTCGTAGTTGATATAGCATCGTAGATACATTTTTAGCGTTTGGTTAGTTTTTTTGTTTGTCCGTTTATTTAGGGTTTAAATGCGTTGGATAATTTGTAATTTAGTTTAAGTTAGGTTATTAAACTTTGTCAAAATTTCGATGTAAAAATGGTACCTTTATCCGAAATAATTTCCGTTGGAAATCCGTAAGTACTTAGAATATGTTTAAGGAAAATATATGCAAGTTGTTTTATATCGGTATCCTTATTATAAGGTAGGAAATAAGAAAATTTTGTAAATCGATTAACAATTACGAAAATGCTGTCGTAATGTATTTTTATAACTGGATTTTTTAACAAAAGAAGCTTGGTAATAAAGTTAAATATAATCGAATTTCATAATTGTTTAGCGATTAATAAGGGTTATAGTTCTCCGTAAGGTTTATATCGTCGTACTTTTGCTTTGGCGCAGATATTGTATTATTGTATTACTTTTTGGACCGTAATTTTTATTTTAAGAAAGTAATATATCCGTTATAAGCGTTTTAGGATTTTGTAAATCCTTGGGTATTTATATATAAGGTATTCGTATATATCCCGTATTAAAACCTTTTATAGGTTTTCGGGCATTTATATTTTGTTTGTTTGGTACTTTATTAGTTGATTAACATTATATTATTAGATGCGTTAATATATATTAGCTAATACCATTCGTATCGCAATAATTTATTGCTATTTTAAGTATTTTTCGGATATAATATCGAAAATTATCTATTATATTTTAACTTTAAGTTCTTCCAGGTTAGGTCGTTTACTAAATACGTTTGCTTTATTATTTTTTAGTCCTTTTCGATAAATAATAATATAATCGAATTCAAAAAAGCTTTTTACGTAACGTAATTATCTTCCGACAAGTTTTCGTATCGTAAAAAAGTGTGTAATATTCTTGTAATCCGTATATACCATGATTTGGTATATGTTGTTTTTAAGATAATATTTAAATTCCTTAAAGGCGTTAACGATAATTAGAAATTCCTTATCGTAGATAAGATAATTTAATTCGGCTTTATGTAGCTTATAAAAATAAAACGCAATAAAGTAAAGTTTTCCTTAATCGTTTCGATATTTAATTATAGTTTTTAAGGCATAATCCGAAATATGGGTTTCTAGTTTAACTGGTCGCTTTAGGTCGTACATAATTAGTACTGGTTTATTAATAAAAACGTCCTTAATTTGCTAGAAAGCTGTTTTTTTTTTAAAACTCCATTTAAATAATTTATCCTTTTTGGTAAGTTCCGTTAATAGCATAATTATTTTGCTAAAATTACGTATAAATCGTCGGTAATAATTAGCAAATTTAAGGAATGCTTATATTTCCTTAATATTAATAGGTTATGCTTGATCTTTAACTGCTGATAACTTTTTAAGATTTATGCGAATTTGTTCTGGCGTAATAATATGTCCTAAAAATTCAACTTTTTGCTAGTAAAAGTAACTTTTTTCGGTATTGACCAAAAGTTTGGCGTTTTATAATGCTTATAGGACTTAATAAACGTGTTTTTCGTACTTTTCCTCCGTTTCCGACTAGATAAGAATGTCGTCCAGGTAGCAAATAACAAAAATATCCAGGTATTTTCTTAACATATAGTTTATTATTCGTTGGGAAGTTGCTGGTACGTTGGTTAATCTCATAAAGGTAATTAGGTATTCGTATAAGCTATATTTCGTCCTAAAGGCTGTTTTTTATTCGTATCCTTCCTTAATCCGAATTATGTTGTAACCATTTCGAAAATCGATAGCTGTAAACCATTTTGCTCCGTATAAGCGATTTTTCATTTCGGTAATCAGTAATAACAACGTTCTGTCCTTAATAGTAATATCGTTAAATTGTCGATAATTTACTATTAATCGAAGCTTTTCACCTTTTTTCGGTACGAAGAATATAAGGTATCCGGCAGATAATTTAAAACGTCGAATCCATTTTTTTCGAAACTTATTTTCGAAGTAATCGCGTAACGCATGTAATTTTACGTAGTTCAGGTTATAAATCGCATAAAAGGCGGTATTTTTACTATATTTAAGGATTATTTCGTAATTTTATTCGTTATATTCTAGCAATTTAGTATTAAGTTTTTTACTAAATAACTTATCGTACTTATAATACTATAAAAATACCTTAACTATTTATTTTGGTAACTTTTCGGGCGGTCGTTATAAATCGTTATTTATTTGCCTAAATTTTGCTTTAAGGTTAACGATAATACGTCGTATTTTTCGGTTATGTTTTTTTTTTTTAAATATGCCGTATTGCTTTTAGTAGTAAAGTTTTTACCGTTTCCTTATACCTGCATTCGTTTACTTTATCGATCTAATATTAAAATCTTTCGTCGTTTAACTTATCGTTAAAAAATAAATCCTAATTTACTTTGCGAATTTTTTAATTAATAACCGGGTTATACTGTTTTAACTATAGCAAACCTAAAATCAAATCGAAATCTTCGATGGCGATAACGTCGAAATTAATAATTTATTTTCTTCTTTCGATAAAGGTTTTAAAGTAATTAATTTTATATCGGATTTATTCGTCGTCGTAATTAAATGTTTAACCTTCGGCGTTTTCAACCTCGTAAAAATGTTCTTTATTTTTTTATGGTAGCTGTAGTTCGTTAATTACTTCTGGGGCGATATAATTACCTTCTGTTACGCCGCAGTTTACAAATACGGTATATCGCCTGTTTTTGATTCGTACTTGTACCGTTATAAATTTCTTTCGTATTGTTTTTATTACGTTTAAAGCCTTCCTAAGGTATTGCTATCCACCTTTATTTTTGCCAGCTTAAAGACCCATTACAGGTAGCTTAGGTCTTTTGGGTTATTTTCGAATTACTGAATTCTTTCTCCAAGTCTTTTGTTCTCATTTTGGATCCATTTTAATTGCTGCTTTTATCAGCATAACGTTGCTGTTAAGTATTCCATTTGGTTTTGGAACGTTTCTTTGGTGATGTATTCTGGCTTTGGAGTTTTGCAGCTTGAAAAGGAACGAATCTTTTCTTATATAGCTGATCGCTTTTTTGGGTCCTCCGTGAAGGCTAGCTAGATTCGTAGGTCGGTGATTATTTTCTGGCAGTGCTTTTTTATTATTCTTTGGATCAGTTCCTTCTGCGTTTGGTAATCGCATTATTTATAATAACATTAAAGTTTATATGCAGGATAATATTTTCCTTCTGGCCAGTTCCTGATGGCTGCCAGTTCGTCGATCTTTTCTATTATTGCGGCTTTTCGTATATGGCGATATTACCTTTGATCCCTAAGATTATTTTTAGTTCGATTCCTAAAATCGAAGCCTTGTCGCTATATGCGCATAATTCGTTGTGCGATATATTTTTTTTCGTCCTTATGTACCTCGTACTGCGGTTGTCGACAGCTGACCGTATGGATCTTTCCGTGCCGATCGGGTTTTTCTGGGTACAGATTTTCGTTCTATTTTCGGTATTCCTTTAACTATGCGTTAAGCATTAACTGGTTGTTTTTCTGTTGCCATTTTTACTATGTACGGGTAGGTAATTTGTTATCGCTTAACTTTTTCCATCCTTCTGTTACGAACCAGAGGTTCTCCAAGATGAGAATGCTCCTTTAGAACTAGCGCGGACGAGCTCCGGGTAAACTACGGAGCTCGCCAAGACCTTGGTAATCTAATGTAATCTAGTTGATTTAGGACAAGTGGGGTAGATTACGGTAGATTACATAAATCAGAAGCACACTTACCAAAAGATAGGAAGATATATAACGAACGGTTTTTTTATGTAGATAGCACTTAAATAAATTCGTTTTTTAGTTATTAATCTAAGTTTTTAATCAAAGGTATCGTTCTTCGATTAAGGGAAAAGTCCGCAAATCTTTTTAGCGAATAGATTTCTGAATTATTTTTCGCCTTATTGTTACCTGCAAATTAAGAACCCTTTTCGGATACTGCTTATACTTCCAGGTGGTCGTATAATAGGTTCGTTACATTTTGATAGTTCCTTAATTAATAGCCGACGAATAGTTCAAGGCTTAGTTAAATATAAGCTTTTTTAAACCTAGTAAAAACGATATTATAGAACGGCGTTTAGAAAATAAACGATATATCCGATCGCTATTACTAGCCAGTAAGGGATTAATATTTGGATAAAATATTTTACCCTTTATTAAAAAAGTCCTTTCTTTAATTTTTTAATCGACAATATGGCCTTTTTTATTATTCGGTTTTAAGGAGGATTTTTTTCTTTTTTGTAATAATCCTTTCCGGCTTTTAAGGAAACTATTAAGGTCCAGGAAAACGAACCGGAAAAAAAAGGAAAGGAATCCGATAGCCCGAA
Source organism: Monosporascus sp. mg162 (assembly GCA_004155945.1). NCBI lineage: Eukaryota > Fungi > Ascomycota > Sordariomycetes > Xylariales > Monosporascus > Monosporascus sp. mg162. The sequence continues at coordinate 24,983 of QJNY01000219.1, forward strand.
AGGTAAGGAAAAAGAACTTACGATTAACGATAAACTACATACTTTAATAACTGAATTTTAAGCGGTAAAAAGGGAAAATGCCAAACTTGCTCGACAGCAAAGATCTTCGATATTACCTTTATTTGGCGCAAATTAATTCCGCAAAAATACTATTTTACCCCTTATTTATTATGGAATGCCAAAAGTTAAAAGTTATAAGTTAACCTTTTTAAAACCTTACGACGATATTACAGATATGGAAAAATTTTTGGTCCAGGCTAGATTTTACCTTAAGTTTTATAAAAATTCTTTGACGGAAAATTATTAAAAGGTGATGGTTATCTTTTAGCTGCTTGTTAGAAAAGTTTTTTTATAGTCCGAACTTATTATGAACGATTACTTTATGAATTACCTTAATTAATTTTTCGACTTAACTAATTATGTTTTCGGCAATTATAAACATTTTGAAAAAAAAATACGAGCTTTATTTGGAAATTCCGACAGAAAACAGCATGCGGTCGAATAATTGCACCTTTTCCAGCAAACCAAGTCAGTAGCCGAATATACGATTAAATTTAATCGCTTTGTATTAGTTTTTAATCTTCCGGAAAGCGTATTGTTTTATCTTTTTTATAACGGCCTGAAATTACAAGTTAAGGATAAGATGTACAAAGTGCTTAAGATTGGCCTTTTCCAGGACTATATTAACAAAACCATTATCGCCGATCGACGTACCTTTAAAAGGTATTTGGAAAAAAAGAGATCCGATAAAAAAAAGGACGATCGAAACTTTAGCAGCAAGTTCCAAAGAAGCAAAAATAAGGACAAAACTTAAAAGGAAGCGAATATTACTTTTAAGGAGCTTAGAAAGGATAAATTGAATGTTAAATGCTTTAATTATAGCAAAAAAGGCTATTACAAGAACGAATATCGTTCCCTAACCAAAAGGAATTTCAAAAAAAAAGGGATTCCTTAAAAAAAGGCCCGAACGGCCGAATAAGAAATAAATAGCGAAAGCGAAGAAAAAAAGAAAGTTAATTTTACCTTTTTCTAACAGGAATATATTATCGCGACGACCTACTATAAACCGAACGGCGACCTAGAGTACGAGCGTTGCCCGATTTGCCAGAATCAAATAATTAGAGCTTGTAAGTATTATCCCGGATAACCAGCTTTTAGGGTAGTTATAAGGCTAGGATGCAGATGTTATTTGGATATGTAAAAGTACGAACTATACCATGAATGCGGCCAGAAGCGCCCAGAATTTAACAATTATGGGCTGAAGGCCTTTAAACCCGAAAAACCTTTAAAACGGGCGGTATATATCAAAACCGAACAAGACCTTATTAATGGGTACAGTTTTCTTTATTTTTTAGTTTATACCGATAACGATTGTTTGGTTTACTTTCGAGCTAAGGAAGATAACGATTATTGGCCCGGCTGGAACGAAAATACCTTTACCGAACTTGATAACGACTGCAGATGTATCGAAATTTCCCGATGGCCCGAATACCTTCGATTTTGTTATTTGCATCCCGATTCGGAACAAAGCCGAAGAGTTATTATTTAGGGTTGCTTATGTTATACCTTTATGCTATGCTTAATGCATGAACTTCTGGATATGGGAGTAAGCCCTGCAAAAACCTTAATTTCGAATCGGAAGCTTTTTTAGACGTTAGAGGTAAAAATTATTAAAGTGAAATGCTAGATTGGCTAACGAAAATGGTATATTTGCATAGACGACAAGTGTACCAAATACGTAGTTAAGAAGGTCTGCAAATAGAAACGCCTCTTAGCGAACAGAATTACGAAGTTAAAAAACGGCAAAGGCTTTCGAAATTAAAACATCGAAAAGCTTTACGAACTAAGACCTTATGTAAAGCAAGAAAAAGATTACGAAGCTAAATCGAAATTCTTATTTAATACCGAAGCTAAACCTTTAAAGCCATGATTAACTTTAAAGCAGAAAGCAACTTCATTTCGCCAGCAGTGGCCGAAAAACATTATATTCCTTAGAGATATAAACTAAAGTCCTATAAATTACGGACAGTTGATGGAAGTTTTTTCCAGTACGATGGTAAACGAGTTCTTAAAAAAACTGAAAGATTTTTAATATAAATCCAAAGGTACTAAAAGTATCTTATTTTGGATATCGCCGACATTTCAGGTTATGATGTTATCCTGGAAATGCCATGGCTTGATTTTAGCAACCTATTAATTAATTGGAAAACTCGCCAGCTTTTTTAAAATTACGAATTAATTCTTATTGAAAAAGGGTCCAAAAAAGTCTGCTATATAATCCGAAAAGCTAAGGTATCAAACTTTGCCAATACCATACCCCCAAAGTATTAACGATTTAAACGAATTTTTAAGGACAAAGAAAATTACGAACTGCCTTTATACGGATAATAAGATTATCGCATACCTATTAAAGAAAAACATTACCCCAAGCTTTATAAAATTTATTACATAAATCCAAAAAAGGCAAAAACTTTATGGAAAAGCATCCAGTTGGATTTAAAAAAAGGTTATATTTAGTCATCCGAATTTTCCGCAGGTTACCCTGTACTTATGGTACCCAAAATTAAAGATAGCAAGCAGAAAATCGACCAAGATAAAGATCCGGTTTATTGACGCGTGGTCGATTATCGACAGTTAAACAATATTACTATTAAAAACGGATATTTTTTAACTTTAATAAATACCTTAAGGGAAAACGTAAATAAAGCTAAATGGTTTACTATATTAAACCTTCGAAACGGGTATTACCGTATTAAAATAACAAAAAAAAAAAAATGGAAAATTACCTTTTAAACAATATACGGGCATTACGAATACCGAGTTATACCTTTAAAACTTATTAACGCCCCTGCCAGTTTCCAACGTTTAATTATAACTATACTTAGGAAATTCCTAAACAAATATGTTTTTATTTACCTCGACGACATCCTTATTTATTTCGAAACGCTGGAAAAATATAAGAAATATATTTTCCAGGTTCTTGAAGTTTTAAATAAAGCAAATATCCGAATTAACCCCGCCAAAAGTATATAGCATACGCAGAAATTAGATTATCTAGGATTTACCCTTACCCCCGGTTAAATTCAAATCCAGGATTTTAAATTGGAAGCAGTTAAAAATTGGCCCATCTTTAATAAGGCAACCGTTACCGATATCCGACAGATCTTAGGATTTACGGGTTACGTACGTAACTTAATTAAAGGATATAAAGATATTATTAAACCTTTAACGAAACTTACTATTAAGGAATATGTTAAAAAAGAATTCGAACTTTTAAAGGAAACTAAGGAAGCTTTTCAGTTACTAAAGGACGAAATTACCAAAGCGTTAATAATAAGATTGCTTAACGCCAATCGAAAGAAACGCTTAAAAACAAACGCTTTAAATTATGCCCTGGGCGTAATTTTGGAACAACAAGAAAATAATAAGAAATAGTACTTAATGGCTTATTATTCCAAGGCCTTTCGAAACGCAAAGTTCCGATACAAGATTTACGACAAAAAGCTGCTAGCGATTATTAACGTTTTTAAAAAATAAGAACCTTTTTTCAACGGAACCAAAAAACTTTTCGATATTTACTTAAATTACAAAAACTTTACCCGGTTTATAACGACTTAAGAGCTAAACAAACGCCACGAAACTTGGATAATTTTTTTGTTAAAATACAATTTCCGAATTCACCATATTAAGGGAAAAGAAAATATCCAAGCAAATATTTTAAATCGCAAAGGAAATTACGACTTCAAGGTCCCAAAACGCCGAATGCAAGTATTGCAACAAACTAAAGACGGTACCTTACGGTTATATAAAATACTGAAGCAACTTATCCCAGAACTTTTGACGAAATTCCGAAATTCCTATGATAAAAAAAAGCAAAAAAAAATATAATAATTGGATGGATAACCTGAAAACCAGCTGTTATACCGTAGCAAAATCTACATCCTTCGAAACTAACAAAAGTAATTCGTTAAAAAGTTCCACGAAGATTTATTATACGGATATCAAAATATCTTCAAAATTACCAAACGATTATAGGAAAAATACAATTTTCCAGGACTTCGACGAATTGTCAAGTAGGTAATTAAGGATTGCAATATCTGTAATAAGGCAAAAGCAGCCCGACATAAACCTTACGGACTTTTACAGCTTATAAATATTCCAAAAAAGGCTTAAAATATTATTGCTTAGGATTTTATTACCGGTTTACCCCTATCAAAAGATTCCGTTATTAAAGTTTAATATGATAAAATATGGGTAATCGTTAACAGACTTACTAAATATAAGTACTTCTTACCTTTTAAAGGAAACGTAACGGCAAAACAATTAACTTACGTCTTTATCCGATATTACCTCGACAAATATAAGATACCAAAAAGAATTATTTCAAATAAAGATAAGCTTTTTACATCAAAATTTGGTACTAGCTTTTTTAAACAAATAAGCGCCAAGCTTAAATTCTCGACAGCATACTACCCATAAACAGATAAATAAACAAAACGTTTAAATTAAACGTTAAAGCAATACTTAAGAAATTACATCAACTACCAACAAAATAATTAGGTTAAATTTTTTCCATTAACTTAAGTAATTTATAATACCTTTATCAACGAAAATATAAATATTTCTTCTTATACAGCAATATATAGTTACCAAGCAAAAACTTAACGGCCAGAATAACCACTAAACGAAGTTCCAAAATTAACCGCGAAAACTTTTCGAACAGAAACAGTAGTAACGGAAATCCAGATAATACAGGTCCGCCTACAAAATAAATTACGATTCCTCCAACAAAGGATAATCTAATATTACAATAGGAAAAGAATTAAGGGATTAATTTTATCGAAAGGAAACAAGGTTTATTTATTACGCCAAAAACAAAACGCGATTTCGAACATTTTTCAAATCAGAATAAAAAGGCCCAGTAACAAGTTCGATTTTAAAAAGCTTGGTCCGTTCAAGATTAATAAAGTTATTTCCAGGACTAACTACCGACTGTTACTACCCAAAACAATAAAAATACACCCTGTTTTCCATATCTTTTTGCTTAAACCAGTACCCAAGAACGCCCCGTTAAAAACCAGTCTGGAAGTCGAAAAAGATAACGATAAGTACGAAGTTGAACGAATACTAAACTCCAAGGTAGTTAAAGATAAGGTCCAATATCTAATTAAATGGAAAAACTACTTACACGAAAAAAATACTTAAAAACCCCTTAAGTACCTAACGAATACGAAAAACCTGGTTAAAACGTTTTACCGCCAAAATCCTAACCGACCGTCTTTAATGCGGCTAACGTTATAAGGAACAACGGCCCAGTATTTAAATCCAGCCCTAAGGCGCTCTAATCGAAAGAAATAGACGCCTTTGTTATAGCGTCTATTTTAGAAACAAGCTAAGCTTGTTCTGCTTTTATACGGCGCTATTTTTCTTCCAATCTTTCTTATTCTTCTAATTAATTTAATTCATATTTTTCCTTCAAAATCGCAATAGCCTTTTTCTTTAATACGTTTTGTTAAAAGCGTAAGCGTTTCAATCGCCCAATAAATTCCTGCGATTTTTCTTTTTGCCGACGGAACGTTTCTTCCTAACGCTAGCGCAATTCATCCAACTTTTTCTTAATTACTTCCTGATACGCCAAAAACCCATCTTCGACTTTACGCTGCTTTTGCTGCAACCGATTACGTTCTTTATTAATTTTCGACAAGGAATTTATGGTTAATACGTTATAAGATAAACGTTGACGACGAATACAGTTGTTACAACTCGGAATGCCGACCGTATAAAAACAATCAAAACTACAAAGGCGAACGTAATTCGAATAAGGAAATGCTTTAACGCCAAAACTCCTAATCGAATCAGTTCGATTATTTCGGAATTCCCGTTAGTTGGAACAAAATTTCCCTTTTTGCTTATTTATTCGACCTATCATAATAAGTCTAGTTAACTAAAAAGAAACAGCAAAAAGCGGTTTCGAACAAAAGGACATTCACCTTTTTTTTATCTTTGGGATAAAGATTCTTAAAAAAAGGAAATAATGTTACGAACCAAAGGTTCTCCAAGATAAAAATGCTCCTCTAGGACTAGCGCGGACGAGCTCCGGGTAAACTACGGAGCTCGCCAAAACCTTGGTAATCTAGTATAATCTAATTAATCTAGGACAAGTAAGGTAGATCACGGTAGATCACATAAATCAGAAGCATACTTACCAAAAGATAGGAGGATATATAACGAACGGTTTTCCTATGTAGATAGCACCCAAATAAATTCGTTCTTTAGTTATCAATCTAAGTCTTTAATCAAAAGCATCGTTCTTCGATTGAAGGAAAAGTCCGCAAATCTCTTTAGCGAACAAACTTCTGAATCATTCTTCGCCCTATTGTTACCTGCAAATCAAGAACCCCTTTCGGATACTGCTCATACCTCCAGGTGGTCGTATGACAGGTTCGTTACACCTTCGTGCTTCTGTAGTTACTGGGTAACAGTAAATCCAGTAAATCTGGTTTTTTTAGCCCTTTTAGTTTTTATTTGGGCTAACTTTTTTACTTTTTTTAATTTTTATCATATTTCTGGTAAAGGGTTATCGTTATTTCTAACGCGAATTATGTTAATTATCTTTCGGTCGCTAGGTTTTTTCTTATACTAGTTTTTAAGGATTAAAATATAATATACCCTTTTTAAGCTTCTGCATTTTCGCGTAATATATCCGGGTTTACCGTAATTGTAACAGGTAACGGACTTTTTATTTTTCGACTGGATAGCTCTTAATTCCATAAATTTTAGTTAAGTTCCATAAAAAATAAAAGACGTAAGGCGCTTTCGACCTTGGTTAACTTTTTAAAATTTAAACCGTAGGGCGAACTATTTACGTCGTTCTTATCGTCGTTTAAACTGTCGATTGTCGATTTTTACGGCCTTAGCGATATATTTATCGAATGCGCTAGGTCGTTCGATTTTAATAATTTCGTTCTTAATATCGTTTTTTAATCCTTTATAAAAAACGTCGATCAGGGTATCGTCTTCGTCGTCGACCTATTCTGCTTTAGATATAAAGTTCCTAAATTCGACGGCATATTTAAAAGTTAGTTCTTTCTGTTTAAGTTATAAAAGGTTTTATGCAGCCTTTCGTTTTGCGTCCGGGTTGTCGAAATTATCGTTAAGTTTTTGTTCGAAATTAACGTAACTTTCGAAAATCTTTTTGGTAGCCGTTTTTTAATCGTTTTCCGTATTTTTTAGGTAATTTCGTAACGTAAGCTTAAACCAATTTAAAGCGTCCCTTTTAAGAAATCTTATTACAATAAGAATTCTGTCGGCGTTACCTTCGATTCTTTTTAATCGTAGATATACTTTAACCTAGATTAGGAAGCCTTAAACGCTTTTTATGCTATCGTAAAGTTCGGGTTTTTTAACCTTAAGTTTTGGAATAACGGCTGTTAATACCGAATCGATTAGGGTAGCAGTAGCCTGGGTAATAAGCTGCTGGATATGTACTTTAAATTGCTAAACGCGTTCTTGTAGCTGCTAGATTAGAGTAAGAACGGTAACTTCGGCGCTGGTTAATATTTTAATAATGTTAAATATTGTTCAAAGTTTAACGGTATTACTAAACAAAAGCTTACAACGTATAACGGTTATAGATTTAACTAATTATTAAACCTAATCGTACGGTTTATGTTGGTAATAATATCGTAAAATTTGAATAATAAAGCGATAATTACGTTTAATAATAATAAATGTAAATTTAGGTAACCAATTGTTATTACAAGTTAGTGTTATCTAAATTATGGGAAATAATAAGCGTATATATCTTAAACGGGATCCCTTTAAATCCGAAAATCCATTCGGATTTATTTGCTGTAATTCCTATGGATCCGAAAATCCATTCGGATCTATACCATACTAATCTATTTAGATCCGTAAATCCATTCGGATCCATGTTACGTAATCTAAGGTTTTGCATCGGAGGTAATCCACACAACCTCCGACTATCTGCCAATAGGCCAAGCTTGTTTGGTCATAACATTTATTGCTTAAATTTTTACGATAATATTATTAATATAAACCGTACGATTAGGTTTAATAGTTAATTTAGTTTATAACCGTTATACGTTATAAGCTTTTATTTAATAATACCGTTAAACTTTAAGTAATATTTAATATTGTTAAAATATCGACCAGCGCTAAAATTACCATTTTTACTTTTACTTAGTAATTATAAGAACGCGTTTAGCAATTTAAGATTTATATTTAACAGTTTATTGCTTAAATTGCCGCCCTAGTCGATTCAGTATTAATAGCCGTTATTCCAAAACTTAAAGTTAAGAAATCCGAATTTTACGATAATATAAAAAACGTTTAAAGTTTTCTAATCCAGGCCAGAATGTATTTACGATTGGAAAAAATCGAAGGCGACGCCGATAGAATCCTTATTATAATAGGATTCTTTAAAGGGAACGTTTTAAATTAGTTTAAATTTACGTTACGCAATTATTTAAAAAATGCAGAAAATAATAAAAAAACGGTTACTAAAAAGATTTTCGAAAGTTACGTTAATTTCGAACAAAAATTTAAGGATAACTTCGATGACCCGGACGCAGAACGAAAGGTTATATAGAACCTTTTATAGCTTAAACAAAAAGGATTAGCTTTTAAATATGCCGTCGAATTCAGGAACCTTATGTCCAAAGTAGGGTGGGTCGACGACGAAAACGATACCTTGATCAACGTTTTTTATAAAAGGCTAAAAAATAATATTAAGGACGAAATTATTAAAATCGAACGATTTAACGTATTCGATAAATACATCGTTAAGGTCATAAAAATCGATAACCGATAGTTTAAACGACGATAAAAACGACGTAAACAGTTTGCTTTACGGTTCAAATTTTTAAAAGTTAATTAAAGTCGAAAACGCTTTATACCTTTTACCTTTAATAAATTTAATTAAAGTTTATAAAATTAGGGGTTATTTAGTTAAAAGATAAAAGGTCCGTTATTTATTATAACTGCGGTAAGCCCGGATATATTGCGCGAAAATGCAAAAGTCTGAAAAGGGTATATTAAGTTCTAATCCCTAAAAATTAATATAAAAAGAAATCTGGCAACCGAAAGACGATTAATATAATCCGCGCCAAAAATAACGATAACCCTTTACCTGAGGTACAACAGGGAATAAAAAAAGCGAAAAAGCTAGCCCAAGTAAAAGCTAAAAGGGTTAAAAAAGTTAAAATTATTGGACTTACTGTTACGTAATGGCTATAAGAGCACGAAAGATGGAAAGAGCTAAGCGACGATAAGCCATTTTTCCGCGCATAGTAGAAACGGCAACAGAAAAATAACTAGTTAACGCTCGACGTATAGCTAAAGGAGTACCAAAAATGGGACGAAAACTTATGCTTAAAAGAACCCGATCGGCACGGAAAGCTTTACGCGGTCAGCTGTCGCCGACCGCATTGTAAGGTATACGAGGACGAAAAAGAATATATCGTATAACGAATTATGCGTATGTGGCGATAAGGCTTCGATTTTAAAAATCGAATTGGAAGTAATTTTAGGGATTAAAGGTAGTATCGCCATATACGAAAAGCCGTAACGATGGAAGAGATCGACGAATTGGCAGCAACCAGAAGCTGGCTAAAAGGAAAATATTATCCTGTATATGAACTTTAGTGCTATTACGAATAGTGCGATTATTAAACGCAAAAAGAATTAATTTAAAGAATAGTGGAAAAGTATTGCTAGAAAATAATTACCGATTTACGGATCCAGCTAGCCTTTACGGAGAACCTAGAAAAGCGATTAGCTATATAAGAGGAAATTTGCTTTTTTTTAAATTAAAGTTAGAAAACCTTAAAGCCAAAATATATTTCTAGAGAAACGTTCCAGAACCAAGTGGAATATTTGATAGTAACGTTACGCCGATAAAAGCAACAATTAAAATGGATCTAAAAGGAGAATAAAAGATTTAAAAAGAAAATTTAGTAATCCGAAAATAGTTTAAAAGATTTAAATTACCTATAATAAGGCCTTAAGCTAGCAGAAATAAAGGTGAACAGTAATATTTTAAAAGTGTTTTAAATACGATGCGAATAGTACGAAAAAAACTTATAACGGTATAAGTACGAATTAAAAATAAGCGATATATCGTATTTGTAGATTACGGCATAACAAAAGGTAATTATATCGCTCAAAAAATAGCTAATGAGTTACAGTTATTATGGAAAGATAAGGAATATTTTTATAAGGTCGAGAACGCCGAAGGTTAGATATTTAATTACGACGATGGATAGGTCCGATATAACATTAATTATTTTAAAACCTTTATCGAAGGAAGAAAATAAATTATTAATTTCGATGTTATCGTTATAAAGGATTTCGATTTAGTTTTAGGTTTGCTATAGTTGGAATAGTATAACCCGGTTATTAACTGGAAAATTTCCGAAATAAATTACGATTTATTTTCTAACGATAAATTAAACGAAGAGAAATTTTAACATTTAATCGATAAAGTAAACGAATATAAGTATAAGGAAACGGCAGAAATTTTATTACTTAAAAATATACGACATGTTAAAAGAAAGGGGTATAATCGGAAAATACGACGTATTATTATTAACTTTAAAGCAAAATTTAGGCAGATAAATAACGATTTAAAACGCCCGTCCGAAAAGCTATTAAAATAGATGGTTAAGATATGTCTATAATATTATAAGTACGATAAGTTATTTGATAAAGAACTTGATATTAATTTATTAAAGTATAGCGAATGGGATTACGAAATAGTTTTTAAAGATAGCAAAAGTATTACCTTTTATCCGATATATAACTTGAACTATGCAGAATTATATATATTACGCGATTATCTTAAAGATAAGTTTCGAAAAGGATAGATTCGACGTTTCAAATTATTAACCGGATACCTTATGTTTTTCGTATAAAAAAAAGGGGGGGAAAGCTTCGATTAGTGGTGGATTATCGACAACTTAACGATATTACCGTTAAAGATAAAGTGCCGTTACGATTAATTACTGAAATAAAAATTGCTTATAAGGAGTAAAATGGTTTATAGTTATCGATTTTCGAAATAGTTATAATATAATTCGGATTAAAAAGGGATATAAATAGAAAACAGCTTTTAAGACGACATATAGTTTATACAAATACTTAATTATCTTTATGGGATTAATTAACGTATTAGCGACCTTTTAACGAATGATAAATTATGTACTAAGAAAATACTTAGAGATTTTTGTTGTTTGTTACCTCGACGACATTCTTATTTATTCGAAAACGGAAAAAAAGTTCGGAGAATATATTTATTAGGTTTTATAAGCGCTGTAGAACGCCAAATTCTTGGTTAATACCGAGAAAACCTATTTTTATTACTAAGAAGTCGAATTTTTAAAATATATTATTACGTTAGGATAAATTTGCATAAACCTTAAAAAGCTATTAGCAGTTAAGGAGTAAGCATAACTTATTAATATTAAAATAATATAAGCTTTTTTTAAATTTGTTAATTATTGTCGACGATTTATACGTAATTTTAATGAGATAGCTATATTATTAACGGAACTTATTAAAAAAGATAAATTATTTAGATAGATTTTAAAAAAGGAAATAGCTTTCCAGCAAATTAAAAACGCCTTTATTAATGAACTAGTATTAATTATGTACGACCTAAAGCGATTAATTAAACTAAAAACCGATATTTCGGATTACGCCTTAAAAGTTATAGTTAAATATTCAAACGATTAAGGAAAACTTTACCTTATTGCATTTTATTCTTATAAGTTATATGGAACCGAATTAAATTACTTTATTTACGATAAGGAATTTTTAGTTATCGTTAACGCTTTTAAAAAGTCCAAATATTATTTTAAAGGTCATATATATTAAATTAAGTTATATACGGATTATAAAGATATTACCCATTTTTTTACAATACGAAAACTTGTTGGAAAATAGTTACGTTAAGTAAAAAGTCTTTCTAAATTTAATTACGTTATTATTTATCGAAAAGGATTAGAAAATGGCAAAATAAACGTAAATAATCAACGACTTAACTTAAAAAAACCTAAGGTTAAAGTATGGTAAATAATTTTGGATATTGGGCTTAAAAGAAACTTAAAATAACGACGAATTGCTGCAATACGAACGATACCAGCTGATATATATTAACGTATTTAACGATATAATGCCAATTAACTAGCAAAGCACTAAATAAATAAAATACAGGTACCTGAAAACTTACAAAAAAATCTAATAAGAAATATATACGAACATCCGGTACATAAATATCTAAAGGTTCATAAAACCTTAAAACGTTTATAACGGACATATTACCTTTTTAAGATGAAAATTATAATATAAAAAGTTATACGGTAATACGATAATTGCGTTAGGGCAAAGGTACGACGATACAAACCCTACGGAAAATTGCAACCTTTACTAATTACTAAACGACCATAGGATTCGATTATATTTGATTTTATTATTAAGCTTCCTTTGTTAAAAGATCCAGTTCTAAAAGTACATTACGATAGTATTTTCGTAATCGTTGATCGATTTACGAAATTCTTATATTTCTTACCTTATAATAAGGATAACGTCCCACACATATAAGCGCCTCACACATATAAACGTCTCACTTTTTGGCACCTCGCAACAATCAATCCAAATAACTCAACCATAACACATCAAATTGATTCCAATTAATCGTATTATCTTGCGTCGACCATATCTACAGCTTCTGGACAAGTGCACGCATTATATCAAAGCTTGTTACGGACGCCATATTGCTATTCCTTCCTGCTAACCCGCCTACAACCGACCAACTTCAGCAGCCATTAGCAGCAGTTCCTTGCCACAACCTTTCTGCCGGCTAAAAGACCTTATTTATCCTATATAGCAAGTATTCCTCTTTCTAGAAAACGTTTATTTTAATCGTATAATTGCGTAGGTCTCGAGTTATTGCCAATTCAAGTCCGACACGCCCTGCTATACGCTTCGCGAGATGCCCCGCGAAACGCCCCGCAAGACGCCCCGTAAGACGCCCCGTACGGACCCCCCAACATGCCCAACGCGCTTCCAACGCATCCTATAACACGTTCTCCGACGTATATCTTCAACGTATTAAAGCCGGACAAAAAATGCTCGCGTATTTGGATTAAGGATTCGGTCGAGAATAGTTATCTAGTCGGTCGGCTTTGGGTCGTACGAAATAGGGGTAATATTAGCTTGGACGCGTTGGGAGCTGGTCGGTCGCAGGCGGGTTGGCAGGAAGAAATGGCAACATGGCATCCGCAATAAGCTTTGATATGATGTGCACGTTTGGAAAAAAGCTGTAGATACAGTTAGCAAAGAAGTATTCGATTAATTAGGATTGATTTGATGTGTTGTGGTTGAATAATTTGAGTTTGTTGTTGCGAAGTGCCAAAAAGCGAGGCGCTTATATGTGTGAGGCGCTCATATGTGTGGGACGTTAATCTATTTAATATTATATATGCCTTAACGTATAATTTATCGACAATAATATTGGGAAAACATCTTAATAAATATTTAAGAACCTCGATTATATATACATAACCTATAAAAAGATTATAGCAAACGTATTTATGTATAATAACGCTCTATAATTCTCGTTTTCACTTAATCCAAACGAAATTGGAAAGCAGCATATAAATTTTTTTTAATCATACTAAAATATTTCGATAAAGTTAATAAATAAGCAAATACGAATTATTAGATAATAAGTTTTTAAAACCGCGAAGCAAATATCTTTCATATTATAAATTTAATTAACGCGTATTTTCTAAAAGCTTGTATAAATTGGGCTGCTTAACGTTTCCCGGTATTCTTGATCGATAACAATTTATATAATATAAATAATAACGTCCCACACCACCTCACCGGATGCACCACCTCACCGGATGGTTTTTGGCACCTCGCAACAACTAACCTAAACAACTCAACTACAACACATCAAATTGATTCCAATCAATCGTATTATCTTTCGCAGACCGTATCTACAGCTCCTGGACAAGTGCACGCATTATATCAAGGCTTGTTGCGGACGCCATATTGCCATTTCTTCCTGCCAACCCCCCTACGACCGCCCAACTTCAGCAGCTGTTAGCAGCAATTCTTTACCACAACCTTTCTGCTGGCTAAAAGAACTTGTTCATCTTATATAACAAGCATTCATCTTTCTGGGAAACGTTTGTTTTAATCGTATAATTGCGTAGGCCTCGAGTTATTGCGAAATCAAGCCCGACATGCCCTGCCACACGCCCTGCCACACGCCCCGCGAGACGCCCCGCGAAACGCCCCGCACGGACCCCCCATGCCCCCAACGAGCTTCTAACGCGCCCTCCAACACGACCTACAACGCGTTTCTCGACGTATTCTACCACGTATGTCTTCAACGATCGAGGCCGGACAGGAAATGCTCGCGTATATAGGTTAAGGATTGGGCTGATAATCGTTTTCTTATCGGTCGGCTTCAATTCTGACGAATTGGGGGACATATTAGCTTGGACGTATTAGGTGCTGGTCGGTTGCGGGCGGGTTGGGAGGAAGAAATGGCAATATGGCGTCCGTAACAAGCCTTGATATAATGCGTGCACTTATCTAGAAGCTGTAGAGACAGTTAGCAAAGAAGTATTCGATTGATTGGAATCAATTTGATGTGTTGTGGTTGAATTGTTTAGGTTAGTTGTTGGGAGGTGCTAAAAACCATCCGGTGAGGTGGTGTATCCGGTGAGGTGGTGTGGGACGTTACTAGGAATATAGTAATTTTATAGTTCTAATCAAAAGAACAAAGCCGTAATATATCGTATGGTATATACTATACAGACGTTATTTTTATAATACTAAACAAAGGGAAAGTTCGCAACTATAAGTAGTTACCTAGCAATCAAATAACTATGTACAATAACTGGATGCTTAAATATCGAAGTATATTAGGTACTAATAACGAGGACTTTAATAGCTACTTACCGTATCCGAATATGTCCACACTTATATAAGATTTCGATACAAAATTCCGAACCTATCCGAAACTCGAACTAAACCGAAAAAAAAAACGTAATACCAAACAACAGAAATCTTATACTTCTACACGCTAAACGAGTCGGAAAAAGAAATCTTAAAAGCTGCAATCGGAAAACCTGTAAGCCTTATCTCCGGACACCCAGCATTAAAAGATATATCTAAAGGCCTAGAAAAAGTACCCGACGGAAACAACTTATAACTACCGAAATCCCTATTGAAATAATAACGAAATAAGCAATAAGGACCTGTAAGTGCTAATTAAAACTCCAAACCATTTATTGTAAAAATACTACAACTACCGAATTCTCCAGCAAAAGAGCGATAACGTATACAATTAGCCCTAAAAAAAGCTGGCTAAAAACCGGCTCCAAAGGACACCACTTACGGGCCTAAAAAAACAAGATCACAAAACGTAAAGGCTCCGGATCCATTATAAGGCCGGGATCCTAAACATTGAAATGGTGCAGGGTGCTGGGCCAGGGGGCATAGCTTGGCTAATCAATTAGTTATCTCCACATATGTATTTATAGGAGCTCTTTTCGTCGGGCGCAACCTCGAAAGGATTGTTCACCATCGTCTATTTATTATCATTCTAGAGTCTGGTTCAACAACAAGAATATAGTTTGCGTTTGCCTTTATTACCGCTTCACTCGGCTATTCTATTGTAATACGGTTTTCAAAGATGCTCTGATCAGGGCTAAGTCTCCCCGTTTCAATTCAACATTTTGAGCTAGTATTTTCTTTTTAAAAACGGACGCCGGAGCAGCTATACCTATAACGAAAGGATAACCTTTCCAATATTAACGAAAGATCATTTACGTTATTTATCTACCCGTATATTCGATCCCTTACACTAACTAATCGACCTGAACTAAAGTACCTTAAAAATTCAAAAGGATAAAAACATTTTAAAAGCTAATACAACGAACTCGAAAAAAGGAACCGAAAAATAAATTTAAGAAATTCTAATTCGGCGAGATAAATCAAGAGGTAAATGTTAACAAGTATAAGTTGCTAATAACCGCGATAAATTACAGATAAAGATATGTAATATTAAAGTTCATTAATTTCTCCAGTAAAAGATTTATTATATATCCGTAATAACGTATAACTGGTCGGAATTAGAAAAACTAATACCTATATAATACCTAACCTCCTTAGAGGAGACGTGAGCGTGTAGACAAAATTGGATAAAATAATAGATTGCTACCTCAATTCTTAGGCTTCACTAAACCCATCCCTCTCGCAGCTCCTATCCACGTCGATTCTTGTCGAAATTCTGGACGGTCTTCGCAATCCGGAGCAGCCGGGCAAACCATCGCTCGTAGTTCTCTTCCCCTTCCAGTTTCGCCAATAGTTCCGTCATAATCGTTATATTCTTCGGCATATAATCTTGCAAAGATCGATTACCGTCACTTTCTCGAATCAAATCGTATCCGAAAATCAAAAGCCGGGGTCGATCTTCTTGGGAAAGGTTTTTTAGGTCAACAGTAGTGTCGACAGTTTTAGCTCGTCCGAGAATTTGGTGGGAATTGTGTACCGTTAATGAAATGATTTCTGTGGAAATTCTGCGATTCCGGATTACCGGTATCGCATATTCGGACTTGCGCGGCATGTTGTCTTGGGTAATTCGAAAAGGTGCTGTGGGAACGATCGAGATACCAGCCTTTTATACGCAGTTAAGGTTTACCGTTAAGGTTTGCCTTCAAGGTTTATTCTTAAGGTTTATCTTTAAGGTTTATCTTTGAGGTTTATCTTTAAGGTTTATCTTTAAGGTTTATCTTTAAGATTTATTTTAAGATTTACTGTTAAGATATGCCTTTAAGGTTTATCTTTAAGGTTTATCTTTAAGGTTTATCTTTAAGGTTTACCGTTAAAGTTTGTTTTTAAGATTTATTCTTAAAGTTTATCGTTAAGGTTTGCTTTTAAAGTTTATCTTTAAAATTTATTGCGTAAAGCTTAACATTTTCTAAGTTATATTATTTGACCCTGCCGAACCAGCCAGCGGGCATAAGGTTTATCAGGGTCGAAGCTTATCGGCAACCACGCATTCGGCTTCAAAGTAAGGCTCTATGGGACTGAGGTATTAATCTATTCTAACCGTGAAAACTATTGATCAGTCATCGTGTTCGAAGGTACTGGGTATAGTATCTATCGTGCAAATTACATCGTGTAATGATTTTCTGTGTATTTGGCTCAGCCTGGAAAATAAGGCTTGAACCCATTCGACCTTGCATATAATACCTAACGAATTTAAACGTAATAAAATAAACGAATATAATAAATAGAACCTATATTAATAACCTCGTTCTTATTATTTAACTGCTTCTTTACGCAACTGAATTATTTCAACATAAAAGGAATGTTATTTCGAACTTTTAAGCGACCCTAATATCTCGCGAAAACGTAAGTAAGCTGGCGAAATATACCTATAACGTTCTGTATTTTATCAAATTCGAAGATGTACCGTTAAAAACTACAAAGAATTATAACGTCTGCTTCGACTTTTAATACGTCTTATCTGTTAACGACCTAGGCAAATATATAACGTCGCAAAACCTAATCAAAACTTATTCTAAAAAGCTGGAAATAATCTAATATCTTAATATTTTCTTAAATCATTAACTTTAACTGATATTACGTAAATATTTACATTTATCGACCTTACGACCACAACCTTACTTCGAAACCGAACGCGTTTTTCGTTATCCGTCTTAATTAGGACCGGCCGGGTTTCGTTTCTTAATTTTCGATCTAATATCGCGATTATTACTATCGTCGGATAAATACTGTTTGCTTTTAGCGCGCGATTTTCCGATTTCGACAGCGACTACTACTTCAGTTCCATTTTCCGACATATTATTCGTAACGTCGGGCTGTATATCGTTATCTTTTAGGAATGCCGGCGATTTTGGTAAAGATATAAAAGCAAACAAATTAAGTGAATATAGGTATACGGTAACGAAAGTAAAGCTAGCAGATTGAATATATTAAAAAACGGTAAGCTTTGGATCGACGTTTACAAATAACGAAAACGTCGCAAGTTTTTAATCAGGATTATCTATTATATCGCGAACTACGTATAAGGATATAGGCGTCGCGATAGTTAAGGTCGTAATTCCGAGCTGCGAAAACGTATAAACCGTATGCCGGGTCGGTATTTAAATTCTTGGGATTACTGTTAAATCCTTAGTTGCCAGTTTAAACCGAACGATTATAACTGGTAAACCTTAATTAGGACGAAACGCGGTTTACGGCGATTACGCGATTTTTTCCGATATTCATCGAATTTATAACTCGGCTGCAGTCCGTAACCTATATGGATCGATTCGAAATATAAGGATATAACGCCGCTATTTTAAATTAAACAAATTCCGCCGTCTGTAATATAAAGAATACGGCTCTTTCGTAAATTATTATTATTATTATTCATACGCCGTATCGCCCCTAGGGCATGCGGTACTCCTACTGTGTATGTACATATTTCGCACGGTAAAACCAAGGAAGGGCCCAAGGTGAAAACCCGTGCGCTGCGGTTACGCTGCGCTACAAGAGCGCTATCGACACGTTCTCTGCCGTCCCGTCGTCAAAAGCTCACCCTTTTAACTGACTTGATTATTCCGGGGCTCTTTCGTAAATTAAGCATAATATAAAAAAAAAAGGTAATTTTTTAAAACGTTTTAATACTATCATTTGTCGAGCTCGAGAACCGTCTTAACTAATTCGATTATGTTCTAGACTAAATAAAAGCTTTTAACTTTATTTAACCTATTCAAAAACGTATTAAGCAAAGGCTGTTTAAGTTCAGTAAAAATAAACGTCCAGTTTATTCCTTTACCGCCGAACGGAAACAACTGTATAAAAAACAATTCGTTTGTCCGTCGTTTATACTATAATTCGATTATTTTTCAAGTAATCGCCTTTAATAAACCGGCTTTTAATTAATTTTATACGGATATCTTCGCATTCGAAAGTTCGAATATATAAATAAAATTAGGCGTATATAAGTTACTACAAAATTTAACTGGAATAAGGTTATCACAGACTTTTTTTAATATAATAACTTCTTTTGTTTTCTAAATATGTCAAAATCGCTTTACGTACGTTTTTGCTGTTAAGTAATATACCCCAGTAAAGCTCTATTTTCGTCTTATTTCGCAGATTAAAATAACTTTACTTTGGAAGTTTACGGCTAACATAAATAATATCTTAACTAGCCGAAAAATAAGATTAGAATTCCACGATTATTTCGTCATAATCGTAACTATTTGCGATAAATAACTTATCGTCGTCCTTATTATCCGAATTTGCGACGTTAATTTTTTCTGCGACCATTATATTTTAATAAGTAGTACGGTTTTTAGCTTACCGGGCCTAAGTTTTCTTTATTATTTTAACCAGTTTTACAATAAATGATTCGGTTTTATACCTATCGAATACCTAATAAGGTGCAAACAGTATATCTTGTTTATAACTAATCATATTTAGTCGCTTATAACTACGAATCGCTCAATTAAATTGCTATTCTAAATTCTTTATCAAAAAGCTTTTCAGTATTTTCTACTGCACTATTCAACTAATATCCGAAATATCTATACCTAATCTAAAAGCGACAGTAAAATATTACGATACGGATAAAACTATTAGGCTCTTTTAATTTATCGTATACGCAAACCTAATTTCTGCAAAATACTTCGAAACTATAAAACTTAATAACTTTTTTTTTTACAATCTTCGACAAATACCCCC
The DNA here is from genome assembly GCA_004155945.1 of Monosporascus sp. mg162. Lineage (NCBI taxonomy): Eukaryota > Fungi > Ascomycota > Sordariomycetes > Xylariales > Monosporascus > Monosporascus sp. mg162. The sequence continues at coordinate 44,783 of QJNY01000219.1, forward strand.
GGTTTACCATAATTTTAATTAGGTAATTTCGGATATTTATAATCTTCGCCTTGTCATTAAGCTAAACTACGAAAATCTTGCTTAGTAACTTAAGTACATTAGCTAGTAGGAAATTTCAATACGTCCAATTTAAAGGTTAACCTTTAAATATAGAAAAAACAACAATATCGATTTCGGGGCGATTAATACTGAAACGCCGGACTTTTGCTTTATAACCATACCCAGTTGGATTTCCGGCTTTATTAAAGCCCCTATATTTCGCGATTTTTTTTTTTTTTTTTTTTCCTGTCACGCAGCTAGCAATTACTGTACATATAAACCAATATACGTAAGTAAAGAAAATAAAATATAGGTTACAGATATTAGCATATTTAGGCTGGAATTTTTTTAATTCCGACAATAAATATGCTTTTGTTAATAGTAACGAAACTATATAGTCGTCCGAAAACAGGATTTAGTATAACAATTTAAAATTAAAAACAATATAACTATGCTATCCGGTAATTATACGTTCGAACATCCTTAAATTAAATTTCTTTCCGTTTCCGCGGATATCAAAACAGGAATAAAATATAGCACTATTAATATAGAAGTTTGTTATTCTCGGCCAACTTAATTAAAAATGCGATTTAAATAATAATCAGGTCTGGTATTAAAGGAAAGGCTTAAATAATTAAAAACTTTCTAAAAAAACTTTTTAGCAAAAATTTTTTTTTTAAACTTTTCGAAAACTAGATTATATACCGTATTTACTTATTCCTTTCGTAAAATACGGCCTTGCTCGCCAAGTATAACGTTTAATGTAAGGCGAATAAACCGACGGTGCAAAGTTTTTATAAAGTTATCAGCCGTACATTTAACGTTAATATATAGGTTAATTACGTCTATATGTACAAAAGCTAGATAAAAATATCGGATAAAAATAAACATTTCGCTTTAAAAAGTTAAATATTCGAAGGTTTAAGGTATTCATTTTAAACATTTTAATACGTCGCCCGTATTCCGCTAATTAAGAAGAAAATATACTTCGAAATTTGTCATAAGCGATTTTAAGCCTTATATATTATTATTTTATCTTATAAAGTTATATTACTGTCGTATTAGCCTAAAAGTGGTAAAAGGTTATAACATATACGTAACGAGATTTTCAGGCATTTTTTCGGACGCGTAATATCAATCTCGTCCTAATTAGAATTAAATGTATATAAAAAAATAAAATTTTATTTCTGTACCAACTTTTCGAAATTACAAAACGGATAACGTTAAATTAAAACTATCTTCGAACAATTCGAATTAATAATTTTTGAAGATTTGTATAAAGATATGCAAAACGAAGCTAAAAAATTCCAACTTGACATTAGGCCTTATTTTTAAGGTTTTCTTATTTGTTATGACCAAACAAGCTTGGCCTATTAGCAGACAGTCGGAGGTTGTGTGGATTACCTCCGATGCAAGACCTTAGGTCACGTAACGTAGATCCGAATGGATCTACGAATCCAAACGGATTAGTATAGTATGGATCCGAATGGATTCTCGGATCCATAGAGATTACAGCAAATAGATCCGAATGGATTTTCGGATCCAAAGGAATCCCGTTTAAGATATATACATTCGTTATTTCCTATAGTTTAATCTAAATAGCACCAGCTTGCAATAATAATTGGTTACCTAGATTTATATTTGCTATTACCAAACGTAATTATCGCTTTATTACTTAGATTCCTACGATACTACTGCCAACATAAACCGTACGATTAAGTTTAATAGTTGGTTAAGCTAGTAGCCGTTATACGTTGCAAGCTTTTGTTTAATAATACCGTCAAACTTTAAATAATATTTAATATTGTCAAAATGTCGACCAACGCCGAAACCACTGTTTTTACCCTAGTCCAGCAGCTGCAAAAACGCGTTTAGCAGCTTAAGGCCCATATCTAACAGCTTACTGCTTAAGCCGCCGCCTCCGTCGATTCGGTATTAGCAGCCGTTATTCCAAAACTTAAAGTCAAAAAACCCGAACCTTACAATGGTACAGGAAACGTTTAAAGCTTCTTAACCCAGGCCAAAATATATTTACGATTGGAAAAAATCGAAGGTAACGCTGACAAAATCCTTATTATAGCAGGATTCCTAAAAGGAGATACACACATCGGTTAATTGAATCCGTGCGCCCATCTATTTCTCACCAAAACATACCCTTTTCACTCTATTATAACAACTAAAAATAAAATGCTAAAAATATCTGGATAACTTCTTTATATTCACTATTAGGTACTTTATTTATTTTTAGTATTAACTTTCTTTTTACCTATGGTATTTTCGACTGATAGCTAGAATAGTACCGTATGATAATATTTAACATAGTAAAGAACTAAAGTTTCATGTAATGATACTTATATGAAACTCTGACCGATGATAATTCTACTATTATTTCCGAAATTTAATATACTATTTAGAGTATATATTTATTAAGTAAAAGTGTGTATCAGAAATATTTTTCTTTAATTTTTTCAATTTTTCTTCTATAATTACAGTCGAACCAAAACGTGTATGTTTTGGTGAGAAACAGGTGGGCGCACGGATTCAATTGATCGATGCGTGTACTTTAAATTGGTTCGAGCCTACGTTACGAAACTACCTAGAAAATGCAAAACACGACTAAAAAACGGTTATTAAAAAAATCTTCGAAAATTACGTTAATTTTGAACAAAAACTTAAGAACAATTTCGACAACCCGGATGCAAAACAAGAGGTTACATAAAACCTTTTACAGCTTAAACAAAAGGAACCAGCTTCTAAATACGCCGTCGAGTTCAGGAACCTTATATCCAAGGCAGGATGGGTCGACGATAAAAACGATACCCTGATCGACGTCTTTTACAAAAGGCTAAAGGATAATATTAAGGACGAAATTATTAAAATCGAACGACCTAACGCACTTAATAAGTACATCGCTAAAGCGGTAAAAATCAACAATCGACAATTTGAACGACGACAAGAACGACGAAAATAGTTCGCCTTACGGTCCAAATTCCAAGAAGCTAACCAAGGTCGAAAGCGTTTTACGCCTTCCATTTCCTATAAAACTTAACTAAAGCTTATAAAATTAAAGGCCATTTAATTGAAAAATAAAAAGTCCGTTACCTGTTATAACTACGATAAGCCCGGATATATTACATGAAAATATAAAAGCCCGAAAAAGATATATTAGGTTTTAATTCTTAAAAATTAGCATAAAAAGGAACCTGGCGACAGAAAAACGATTAACATAATCCGCGCCAAAAATAACGATAATTCTTTAATTAAGGTGCGACAAAAAATAAGAAAAGTAAAAAGGTTAGCCCAAACAAAAGCCAAAAAAGAATTAAAAAAATTAAATCTACTAGACTTACCGTTACCTAGTAATTATAAAAGCACGAAAAATGGAAAGAGCTAAGCGACGATAAGCTACTTACCCGTACACAGCAAAAACGGCAACAGAAAAACAACTAGTTAATACTTAACGTTTGGCTAAAGGAATACCAAGTATAAAACGAAAATCTGTACCTGGGAAAACCCGATCGGCACGGAAGGCTTTACGCGGTTAGCTGTCGACGACCGCAGTACGAAGTATACGAAAACGAAAAAGAATATATCGCGCGACGAATTATGCATATATAGCAATAAGACTTCGATTTTAAGAATCGAACTAGAAGCGATCTTAAAGACCAAAGGTAATATCGCCATATACGAGAAGCCGTAACGATAAAAAAGATCGACGAACTGGCAGCTATTAGGAGCTGTCCAGAAGGAAAGTATTACCCTATATATAAACCCCAGTACTATTACGAATAGTGCGATTATCAAACGTAGGAAAAATTAATTTAAAGAATAATAGAAAAGTACTGCTAGAAAATGATTACCGATTTACAGATTTAACTAACCTTTACGGAAAATTTAAAAAAGCGATTAGTTATACAGGAAAAAATTCGCTTTTTTTTAAGCTGGAAAATTCTAAAGCCAGAATATATTATCAAAAAAACGTTCCAGAATTAAGTGGAATATTTAACAATAACGCTACGCCGACAAGAGCAATAGTTGAAATGGATCTAAAATAAGAACAAAAGACTTGGAGAAAAAATTTAGCATTTCGAAAATAGCCTAAAAGACTTAAGCTACCAGTAATAGGGCCCCAGGCTGGCAGAAAAAACGAAGGTGGGCAACAATACCTTAAAAGGGCTTTAAATGTGATGCGAACAGTACGAAAGAAACTTATAACAGTACAAGTACGAATTAAAAACAAGCGATATACCGTATTTGTAGATTGCGGCGTAATAAAAGGTAATTATATCGCCTTAGAAATAGTTAACGAGTTACAACTATTATAGAAGGATAAAGAATACCTTTACGAGATCGAGAACGCCGAAGGTTAAATATTTAACTACGACGATAGATAGGTCTGATATAAAATTAATTACCTTAAGACCTTTGTCGAAAGAAGAAGATAAACCATTAATTTCGACGTTATCGCTATCGAAAACTTCGATTTAATTTTAGGTTTGCCATGGTTGGAACAGTATAACCCGGTTATTAATTGGAAAATTCGTAAGATAAATTACGATTTATTTTCCAACAATAAGCTAGATAACGAGAAATCTTAATATTTAATCGATAAGGTAAACGAATGTAGGTATAAGGAAACGGTAGAAACTTTATTACTAAAAGTAATACCGCATATTTAAAAGAAAAGCCATAACCGAAAAATACAACGTATTATTGTTAATTTTAAAGCAAAATTTAGGCAAATGAATAACGATTTAAAACGACCGCCCGAAAAGCTACCAGAATAAATGGTTAAGGTACTTTTATAATACCGTAAGTACGATAAGTTATTTGGCAAGAAATTTGATACCAAATTGCTAGAGCATAACGAATGGGATTACGAAATAATTTTTAAAAATGGTAACAGTACTGCTTTTTATCCGATATATAACTTAAATTATGTAGAATTATACGTATTTCGTGATTACTTCGAAAACAAGCTTCGAAAAGGATGGATTCGACGTTCCAAATTACTAGCCGGATACTTTATATTTTTCGTACCGAAGAAAGGTGGAAAACTTCGACTAGTAATGGATTATCGACAACTTAACGATATTACCGTTAAGAACAGAACGCCGTTATTATTAATTACCGAAATGAAAGATCGCTTATAAGGAGCTAAATAGTTTACAGCTATCGATTTTCGAAATGATTATAACATGATTCGGATTAAGGAAGGATACGAATAAAAAATAGCTTTTAGGACGAAATATGGCTTATACGAATACCTAATTACCCCTATGGAACTGATTAACGTATTAGCAACTTTTTAACGAATAATAAACCATATGCTAAAAAAATACCTGGATATTTTTATTATCTGCTACCTCGACGACATTCTTATTTACTCGGAAACGGAAGAAAAGTACGAAGAATATATTTATCAAATTTTACAGGCGCTGTAAAACGTTAAACTTTTGGTTAATACCGAAAAACGTTATTTCTATAAGCAAGAAATCGAATTTTTAAAACATATTATTACGCCAGGACAAATTCGTATGGACCTTAAAAAGTTATTAGCAGTTAAGGATTAGGTACATCTTATTAACGTTAAGGAAATACAAACATTTTTTGGATTCGTTAATTATTACCGACGATTTATACGCAATTTTAGCAAAATGGTCATGTTATTAACGGAACTTACCAAAAAGGATAAACCATTTAAATGGACTCCAAAAAAGGAAACAGCTTTCCAGTAAATTAAAAACGCCTTTACCTGTAAACCAGTATTAATTATATACGACCCAAAGCGACTAGTTAAACTAAAAACCGATGTTTTAGACTATGCCTTAAAAGCTGTAATTAAATACCGAAACGATTAAGAAAAACTTTACCTAATTACGTTTTATTCCTATAAGTTATATAGAGCCGAATTAAATTACCCTATTTACGACAAAGAGTTTTTAACTATAGTTAACTCCTTTAAAGAATTCAGATATTATTTTAAAGGTAATATGTACTAAATTAAGGTATATACGGATTATAAGAATATTACCCATTTCTTTACGATACGAAAACTTGTCGGAAGATAATTACGTTATGCAAAAAGTTTTTTTGAATTCGATTACGTTATTATCCATCGAAAAGGATTAAAAAATGGTAAAGCGGACGTACTTAGCAAACGACCTGATCTGGAAAAACCTAAGGTTAAGGTACAACAGACAATTTTCGATATTACTTCCGAAAAATACCTAAAATAATGCCGAATTGCTGCGATACGAACGATATTAGTTAATATATATTAACGTATCCAACAATATAACGTTAATTAATTAGTAAAGCATTAAATAGATAAAATACAGATACCCGAAAACCTATAAAAAGACTTAATACAAAACGTATACGAACACCTTGTATATGGACACCTAGGGATTTACAAAACCCTAAAACGTTTACAACGGATATATTATTTTCCTAAAATAAAAATTATAGTACAAAAGGTAATACGATAATGCGTATTTACGCTAAAGCAAAAGCACGACGATATAAGCCTTACAGAAAGTTATAACCCTTACTAATCGCTAAGCAATTATAGGATTCGATTATATTTAACTTTATTACCAAATTTCCTTTATCAGAAGATTTAGTTATAGGAATATATTACGACAGCATTTTCGTAATCGTTAATCGATTTACGAAATTTTCATATTTCCTACCTTATAATAAGAATACCGATATAAAACAACTGGTATATATTTTTTTAGATATATTTTAAGTACTTACGGACTTTTAACGGAAATTGTTTTAAACAAAGGTATTACCTTTATTTCGGAATTTTAGCAAGAACTGATAACTTAACTTGGACTAAATTACAAATTATTTAACATATTTAAACCCCAAACAAACGGACAAACAAAAAAAATTAATCAGAGGTTAAAAACGTATTTACGATGTTATATTAACTACGAATAAAACAACTGGGTTGAAAAGTTATTAATTGGACAGTTAACTTACAACATTAATTATTACAAAAGCATTAAAACGACGCCAATAACTGCCAATTTTGGTTTTATACCTGAAGTTTACCGAAATTCATACAAAGATGGACCAGTTAACGTTAAAGCAATTTTTACATCAAAACAGCTAAAACAGCTGCACGTAGAAATAAAATCAAAGCTTAATTTCGTACGCAACCAAATAAGCAAATACTATAACCAAAAAAGGTTAAAGGGATTAACTTTTTCGGAAAAAGAAATAGTTTACCTAACTACCAAAAACATCCAAATTAAAAAGCTAAACAAAAAACTCGATTTCAAATACATCGGCCTATACAAAATCGCTAAAAAAATCTTAAAAAAGAACTATGAATTAAAGCTACCGCCAAAAGTCAAACTTTATCCAATCTTTTATATTTTCTTATTAAAGTTAACAGCAAATACAATCAAAGTTAGTACGGAACAGGACGAAGAAATTATAAAGGATACACCAATTTACGAAGCAGAAAAAATACTGGATATACGTAAAAAAAAAGGGACTTATCCAATACCTAATTAAATGGGAAAACTATCCAAACTCTGAAAACACCTGGAAACCCGCGAAAAACCTTACAAATACCCAACGCCTCCTAAAGAACTTTTACTAGTAACGCCGGAAGTGCCAGGATTAAAGATACTCCAGTCTACGTCGTCCAATAACGGCCAATTAATATTTTCAATCCCAGGCCATTCCGAAAAGTCTATAGCTTGCGTAACTTATGCGGCCCGTAAAGCCGTTTCACGTTCCAACCTTTCCTGCTCCTCCAATTCGTCCAGAGACTAAAGTCCACGATTTACCATTTTAATACCTTTAAACCGAAGAAATTTTTGCTAATGCCGCAATCGCTGGAAACGGACGATCGCCTTATTCATTTCTTTTTGCGATTAAAGCAATCGCTTCTTGGCTAAAATTTCCTCGCGTTTTAAACGTTCCGTTTCCTTATTAATGTTGCGCAAAAAATTAAGAGGAATGCCCGATTTATCGCAACTCCGTTTTTTCAGAACGCAATTTTTACAACGAGTTACGTTTTCCATTATAACACATTCTTTCTTATGTTTAAAACACGCAGAACAAGGCATAACTTCGGAACCCTGATCTTGAATGTAAGCAGCTAAATTTTCACGTTTTTCCTTTTGGTTAGGACGCTTGCGAAATATCTGCTTTTCGATACGGTTAGGCATAACGACGAAAAACAAATAGAAAATAATAATATGAAAAAAAAAGAAGTTACTTCCTAAACAAATACGACAAACAAATTAATCTTTAAGGGTAAAGATCTTAAAAGGGGGAAGATCGTATTATGACCAAATAAGCTTGGCCTATTAGCAGATAATCGGAGGTTATATGGATTACTTCCGATGCAAAACCTTAGGTTACGTAACGTGGATCCGAATGAATCCACGGATCCAAACGGATCAGTATGGTATAGATCCGAATGGATTCTCGGATCCATAAGGATCACAGCAAATGGATCCGAATAGATTCTCGGATCCAAGGGGATCCCGTTTAGGATATATACACTCGTTATTTCCTATAATCTAATCTAGATAGCACCAGCTTACAATAACAATTGGTTACCCAGATCTACATCTGCTATTACCAAACGTAACTATCGCTTTATTGCTCAAATTCCCACGATACCACTGCCAACATAAACCGTACGACTAGGTTTAATAGTTGGTTAAGCCAGTAGCCGTCACACGATTTCTGTAAAACTTCTTCTTAAAAAGGTTTAGTCGATACATCTAACTCTTGCAGCTACTTCTTAATCAAAAGCTCTAGCCACGGCTGCGCCTGCGGCGCAGCCCCAACCTCAAAAATGGGGGCCTGATCTCGATGAGGTAAATCAAGCTGTAATTTTTTTTGGCTACGTTCTAGGCAGTCCCATATAATATTTCTAAAATCTGCTTTAGAAACTGGCAAATATAACAGCCAAAAAAAACCTAGAAAATAATAAAATTGTTATTACATACAGCTTTAAAAGGACTTTTTATTGAATTAGGGCAGGGCTCATCGAAGTTGCTGTACGCAGAACATCTTGATCAGTGCTTGGGAAAATGATGGGACTTCTTGACTATCTCTGGAGCCGTTGATGCCATAAGAAACTGCATATAAGAGTTGTCAGGTCAGCAGCAATATATAGACCATCGCTGACCTACTGCCATAGCCGAGTAGATTGCCGAGATGCCCAGCGGTGAAGCAGATGGAAGTGGGTAGAAACTGTGGCTGCAATAGTACCTGCAGTGGCTGGCAATAGCTGCTGCAGTAGCTGGCAATAGCTGCTGCAGTGGCTGCTGCAGCAATAGCTGCACCCATTCCTGCACCCCACACCACTTCATTATCCATGTATATAACTTCCCAGTCGGGGCTGGTTTAGTAGAGATATTAAAGAAATAAGTCAAAATTTTCGTTCTAAGCAAACCTTCTATTCGACTACCGCGTGTATTATTTCGCCATGGGCCTTTCAAGAGTAACTTCGTATAGGAGAAGCCCGTCCAGCTACTTTTTTGCCCGTACGGATTGTGGTTGTTGCGTCGCAGCTATAAGGGCGTTCCGGTTAATCAAGTCTGGAACTTTCTTATGACTGCGTATTACGGCCTGGTCACCCGTAGCAGCGTAGGAGCTCTTATACAGCTGTAAGCACCAAGTTGATTGCTACAATTGCGATCAATCCGCCAATCTTTTGCCCTTGGCGTAGTAGTGTATGCGCACTATAACACTGCGACGTAACAACTACAGCTTGTACGGTCGAAAAAATTGATATACGAGCTTATCCTATATAGAATATACTTGGGAAACCCGGTGCACAATGATGCGACCGATGGTTGTGCTGTCGCAGCTATAAGAGCGTTACGGTCGCCCATTTCCCAGACCTAAATTTAGCCGTATTGGCTTTAATTTCCATCTAAAAAAAACTCTTATATATGTATTAGCTTATATTCAACGGGTACTTAAGGTTACGTACTTATCGGGCTTAATTTCATTATCTAACAATTTTTTAATTTAAATCTTTACATATTTTTTGAAGAAAAATGGAAGAAAAATTAATAAATTTGGTGGAACGCCTAGATCGGACCCCTGTTTCGCACAACTAGATCTCAGGCCTCGCTGGCTCGTTACGGGGATTTGTGATTTGATTGGTTAATTTTAATGCTAAGGAATGGTACTTTGAATCACTTTGAAAAAAATTGGAGAACGAGCCAGCAGAGGCCTGAGCTAGCTGAGGTAAGCCAAAAACGGCTCGCTCGCTTGTCTGATACGTTATATAAAGCGCATATGTTCCCCAAGCTATTGCAGGAAGTTTATAGCTTTGACATAGTGAATTGACATACTGACGACATACTCTGAGCTTCCCTTTATACACTTTTGCTGGCAAAAGTCTCCTCGCATTCTCTAGGGTAGCCTCACCTTCTGTCGCACGTTCGTTGCTTAAATTCCCAAAGATGTCAACCTGATAATAAAAACTTCTTCAGCCGTATATGCTTCGGTGTATCATGTCAGGGTCTCATAGCGATGCTGGCTGGCTTTGGCGAAGATGGCCGAATTGTAGGGCGGTTACATGACTTTAGAAGCTAGGCTAAATTCCCTGCAGGTAGCATTACCACCGACATCCAGATAATAGCATGAACACTTGCTGCCTGAATCCCACTTTCTTCTAGTTCTAACAGATATATCGGGCACACTGCCCCGCAGAGCTGAGAAGGGGGCTAGAACGAATCAGTAGACCGTAGACAAGCGTAGCTCCTTTCTCAGACATGCAATACAACGCTAGCTACCATTCCTCCTTGATGAGTCGTAGTCACCAGCCTTGATGTCGTCGCATCAATGACTAATTTGTAAGGTATCGGAGGTGCGTTGGGAAGCTAATGCGTCCTGTTTACAACATTGGTCACATCTAATACGGTCAGAGCCTATCAAGCGGTGTTCTAATACCTACATGAAACCAGCTGGCACCCATAATGTATACGGAGACCACGACGCACGGTATTCAAAATATTGATATAAGATCTAGTTCACCCACTGATATTACCACGACCTACGGGAGATGACCGATCAGAGTAAAAGGACCAGAGTCAACTCCTCGTGTCATGAATTCAAGAAGCACCAACCCAAGCAACCCCGCTCCAAGAGACCTCCAAGCGTCGTACTTGGAAGGCTTCAACTATAGAGAGGATACGGAAGCCTTCTGGTGGTCGAAAGAAGAGCCGTACTGGACTGCAGTTACCGACTTTGACCACCAAGAACTCAAGAATGTACGCGAAATCGCCCCTTTCCCCAAGCGGAAGATCTAGCTAATACGAGTTCGCTATAGCAACTCAGAAATGGCCAGGGCTATCATGATCGCCTAGATATCGTGTAAGTTAGTCTGACGTCGATCTCAAGCGCTAAGAGTCTAACTATATATAGGATCCTAAAAGGAAGAAGTGACAAGGGGTCTACCACAATATCCACAACAAAGACAAAATTCGAGTCGCTGATCAAGAAGTTCAAAATACACACATCTTGCCTCAGCGGAATACAGCATAAGAATGGCCAATGTCTCCACAGCCTTCACGGGTTTTCCCAGATCGGCGGATTAGAGTCACCAACTTCACTTTGTAAGACCGCGGCCACTGTTAATATCGTCGCGACTAACATCACCATGTAGCTGCTGTAGTGCAAACACCATTCTGGCGCCTTTCCCCTTTGGATCAAAGGCCGACCGACATCTCTTACTTCCTAGCTATTCAAATATCAGCGCGGACGAACTCAGTGGCATGCATCTTCATAGTTCCGGACGCAGCCAGAGTTCCCGACACTGGCAGAGTTTCGAATATAGACTTCGTAACGGAGTTCCAACGAAGGATTGAGCTCTGTCTAGATTTGCTGCAGAGATGCCCCCTTTCTTTGCTTCACGTTCTATGCGAGGAACTAGATTACCAAAATGAAGAGAGTGGTCGCAAGCTTGTTCACAGAAACTACGACCTAGAGAACGACATTGCGAACATCTGCATTGCTGCACAACAAAGCGATAACCAGAACCTAGACGTAAGATATGCAGCGCATAGCAAAGCGATCCATGACTTCAATCTTCTTCATCTCGGTCTAGATGATCTAGTCTCTACCACCGAATTCGAACAGAACTCACTGAACTTCGCCATTTCGGTTATTGACGAGTACCAAACGATGCGGGCTAAGCTCCGCCAACCGAACCCTTCAGCAGAGCAGCTGGAGATATGTCGCCGACTAGCTCAGAGATTGAGAGCCGCGTCGCAGTCACGGAAGGCGCGGTGCTCTCGGATCGTGCACCAAGCCAAAGCCTACGTCGGACTAGTAAGTAGGGAGACGCGGTAAGGTTAGTCGGCACGAGATTACAGGGAACTAACATCCGGGGCTTAGATCGAGGCTCATAACTTCAAGGAAAACAGTCTACTCGATCTCCAGATAAGTGTGGCCTCCATCGAGCAGAACCTGTCGCTCAAGACGATCTCCATCCTGACGCTGGTTTTCCTACCGCTCGGTCTCGTGACGGTGAGTCCAGGGGAGCTATAGTTGGGCGTCTCCTAATGGTGCCTGGGCAGTACTAACTTAATTTCGGCAGACGATCTTCGGCAGCAACGCATTCGATGCAGAGCACGGCATCCTGCTGCCTGCCGTCAAACAGGGGTGGGTGATGCTCGGCTGTAGTCTTGGGTTGACAGTGGTGGTGTTGATGATATGGATATTATTATCCCTGTGGACGAAAAGAAAAAACAACTCGCGGTGGCATACTGGTTGCCTAAAAGAAGGAGACCCAAACAAGGGATATAGTACAAGCATCTCGACTGAAAATACAAGTCTAGGCAAAGAGGTCATGACCGGCGCTTGGCAGCGCGGGAGACGAAGAGGATGGAAGGCGTCCGACGGCAATCAACCATTGCCGCTACAGGATTTAGTCTGATCACCAGTCCAATCTTGCAAGTTATTTCCTTAGCTTCAAAGGACGTCATAGGGTCATACACTCTACTATAATGCTCAGATATCCTCGGCGATACAGGGATGGCAAAATTGTTGATAGACAGATCTCTCCTACCGCTCTCGGAGCCACCTTGAAAAAAATGAAAAAGTTAGAACACAGCTGATGGTACCGCAAAGAAATAGGCAATTGAAGTTGTGTGGTTGGGATGCGCTAAAATCCATCCGGGTGAGCTTATCAGTGACGTTAACTTAAACTCCTTTTTATCTGACGGGAATGCCCGATAGCGCGGACTGCAACAATTCTTTAGCGGGTCATAAGCCTAAACTGGAAAACTAGGCGTACTGTAGCCGGCTAGAAGGTTAAAGGTAGCTTTCCCCGCAGAAGTTGATTGGGCAGTGTGGGCGAATAAATAAGGAGTGCTACCCACTTTCAAAAAATTGTTGCAACTAGCGCCATTTGGCCTTCCGTCGGATAATAGTATAGGCTTCTAAGCTAGCTATAGCTTAGGTATAACTTAAAGGCTAGTTTTGCTTTTAAGCTTTTCATTTATTTAACTTATTTTATTTATGGAACCTGGCATTTGGGACCCCTTGTCAGAAGAGCTAGGAGATTGATTTCTGGTGGGTGACGGCGTACCGGGAATCACCGGTTAGCAGGGTTGGGAAATTAGTTTTAGTTTTTTAGTTTTAGTTAGTTAGTTAGTTTTAGTCAGGCCATTAACTAAACTAAGGTTTTTTTAGTTAGTTACTAAATTTACCTTAGTTAGTTAGTTTTAGTTTAGGTATTAACTAAACTAACTAAATTAACTAAGGTTTTTTTTTTAAAAATTAAAAAAAAATATAAAATAACTAAACTAATTATTATATGCATATATATTTGTAAAAATTAACTAGATAATATTGATATAAATTTGCCTGTATTAACCTATACGAATAAATATGTATATAATATTTAAATATTGATATAACTATATTTATCGAATTAATATATATTTAAATATATTTATATATATTTACAAATATTAATATATAACGTACCACACAAGCTCGCGGCCCACACAAGCTCGCGGCCCGTTTTTTGGCACCTTGCAACAACGAACTCAAATAACTCAACCACAACATATCGCAATTATTTAAATCAATCGAATGCTTCTTTGCTAACTATATCTACAGCTTTTGGACAAGTGCACGCATTGTATCAAAGCTTGTTGCGAACGCCATATTGCCATTCCTTCCTGCCAACTCGGCCCAACCGACCAGCGCCTAACGCGTCCAAGTTAATATTTCCTCCATTTCGTACGACCCAAAGCCGACCGACTAAATAACTATTCTCGACCGAATCCTTAACCTAAATACGCGAGCATTTCTTATCCGGCTTTAATACGTTAAAGATATACGTCGGAGAACGTGTTATAGGACGCGTTGGGAACCGGTTGGGAGCGGGTTGGGGGGCATAGGGGGTCCGTGCGAGGCGTCTTGCGGGGCGTCTTGCGGGGCGTCTCGCGGGGCGTTTCGCGGAACGTATGGCAGGGCGTGTCGGACTTGATTTTGCAATAACTCGAGACCTACGCAATTATACGATTAAAACAAACGTTTCCCAGAAAGAGGAATACTTGCTATATAGGATAAACAAGGTCTTTTAGCTAGCAGAAAGGTCGTGGCAAAGAAATGCTGCTAACAGCTGCTGAAGTCGGGCGGTTGCGGGCGGGTTGGCAGGAAGGAATGGCAATATGGCGTCCGCAACAAGCTTTGATATAATGCGTGCACTTGTTCAAAAGCTGTAGATATAGTTAGCAAAGAAGCATTCGATTGATTTGAATAATTGCGATACGTTGTGGTTAAGTTATTTGGGTTCGTTGTTGCAAGGTGCCAAAAAACGGGCCGCGAGCTTGTGTGGTACATTATTAATAAATAATAAAATAAACTTGTAAAAATTAATAAGTTTTAATATATATTAATATATATTAATATTTAACTATAAAACTAGTTCTATTAATAAATATTAAATATATATCTACATTAATTTCTATATTATACTATTAATATAAACATACAGATATTTGTTTATATTTATATTAATTTATATATATTTAACGTAACGTCCTACATAAGTAAACGGGACAAATAAATAAACGGAACACACAAATAAACGGGACATTTCTTGGCACCTCGCAACAACAAATCCAAATAACTCAACTACAACACATCAAATTAATTCCAAGCAATCGTATTTTCTTTCGCGGACCGTATCTACAGCTTCTAAACAAGTACACGCATTATATCAAAGCTTGTTGCAGACGCTATGTTGCTATTATTCTCTCCCAACCTGCCCGCGACCGATTACCACTTACCGCGTCCAAGCTAATATTACCCCCATTTCGCATAACCCAAAGCCGACCGACTAGATAACTATTCTCGACCGAATCCTTAACCCAAATACGCGAGCATTTCTTATACGGCTTTAATACGTTAAAGATATACGGCGGAAAACGTATTGTAAAACGCGTTGGAAGCGCGTTAAAGGGCGTATTGGGGGCATAGAAGGTCCGTACGGGGCGTTTCGCAGGGCGTTTCGCGGGGCGTTTCGCGGGGCGTTTCGCGGGGCGTTTCGCGGGGCGTCTTGCGGAACGTTTCGCGGGGCGTATAGCAGGACGTATTGGACATTTTGCCATAACTCGAGACCTACGCAATTATACGATTAAAATAAACGTTTTCTAGAAAGATAAATACTTGCTATATAGGATAAACAAGTTCTTTTAGCCAGCAAAAAGGTTATGGCAAAGAATTGCTGCTAACAGCTGCTAAAGTTGGTCGGTTGCGGGCGGGTTAGCAGCAAGGAATAGCGGTATGGCGTCCGCAACAAGCCTTGATATAATGCGTGCACTTATCTAAAAGCTGTAAATACGGTCCGCGAAAGAGAATACGATTACTTGGAATCAATTTGATATGTTATGGTTAAGTTATTTGGATTTGTTGTTGCGAAGTGCCAAGAAATATCTCGTTCATTTGTGTGTCCCGCTCACTTATATAGGACATTATATGTATAAACGTTTACATATATTTATAAATATTATTATATATACACAAATATTAATATATATTTACATTACTTTATATATATTTACGCTTATAATATATATATATATATATATATGTACAAATATTTGCATACATTTCTAACTATTAATATATATTTATAAAAATTAATAAAATTTATATACTTCGATAATATTAATTACTAAAAAGCTCTTAGCACTTCCTCAAAAAGTATATAATCCCTCATTTTTCGTTTTAACATCTTCTTTTTTTTTTCAACTTATTTCGATTTCACTACCGCTTTTTTATCCTTCGAATATATCTATATCCTTTTAACTAATCTTTCTTGCTTTAAAATACTTACTTCTTTATTAAATATTAACTTTTAAAAACATTTTCTTTTCATATTTTTTCTAAAAATAGATGCCTTTATTTCTAACAATACCTCCCAAGCTACTAGCCAGGTTTCCGATAATTCTGATTTCGAATATAATATAACCTGCAAAGATTCGAAATATAATAAACCGGATTATAAGTTACCTAATAACGAAACGTCAAATATATATATATTTATTAACAACTTATTTAATTAATATTTATTAACAATCGATTTAAGTAAAGATCGAGAAATGGTAATTTCTTGTACTACGTAAGTATAGTTTTATGATTCTTATTTATTTCCTTATTTATTTATAATAATATTATTTATAGGTGCAATTATAAAAAAATAGAAAAGGTTAAAGGTTTTCAAGCTTCGAACTTTCAACGCCATTATCAATATAAGCATCCTAATATTGCTTATAATAAAGAGACTGAAAAAAACAAAGCAAAAAAGTAAAGTCTTTAAAATCTCCCTTCAAAATTTAAATATAATTATTGCTAATTTATAAAGAAAATCAAATTATACCTGCGGACTTTTTTAACGTCACCGATAACCGAAAATGGACCCGGAATAATACTATACAAGATTTTAACGAAAATGAAGCGTATAATAAGATATTAAACTTTATAATCGAAAACAATATATTGTTTAATATTTTAGAATCCGAATCTTTTATCGAACTTTTAAATTATTATAATCGGTAAGTAACAATTTTAAATTAATATAACTTCTGCTTAATTATTAATAAATAACAGATTAAATCCTGTAATTAATCGCAAAAAGCTTAAAGAATTATTAAGTAAAACGTACGAAACCGCAATATCAGATTTTAATATTTTATTACAAAGACATATTGAAAGTAATAGCGTATTTTCTTTAACGTTCGACATATGGACTTCGACGAATCAAACGGTATATTTAGCTGTTATAATCGTTTTAATTGATTCAAAATTTAAATTAAATTATAAATTAACCGGTACGTATTAATTTAATGTTATTATTTCTAATTTTCATAATAAATTTTATATATAGGTTTTGAAAAGGTCGATGAATCACATGCGGGCCTTTATATTTACGAATCTATGTTAAATATTTTAACCGCGTATCAATTAATTACTTTTAAAAATATATTTAGTTTTACTCGCGATAACGCTTCGAATAATACGACTTTTACAAA
Organism: Monosporascus sp. mg162; assembly: GCA_004155945.1. Lineage (NCBI taxonomy): Eukaryota > Fungi > Ascomycota > Sordariomycetes > Xylariales > Monosporascus > Monosporascus sp. mg162. Next base: position 62,368 of record QJNY01000219.1, read on the forward strand.
GGCTTTTAAATTAAATAATAATATTCGATATTCGATTTTCGATGTGCTACGTATATTATAAACATTATAGCACAAAGAATTTTATCTAATTATTTATTAAATTCGAAAACGGAAGAAGAGTTATTTAGCTTCACGGATTATTTATTAAACGAATCAGAAGAACGAATTTCAACTAATAGTAAGTTCGTTTGTATTTCTTTTCTTTACTATTTTTCGTTAATTGCCTTTTGTTTTGTTGATTTTACTCAAATTGTAATAGATATAACTTCGAAATTACGGAAAATAATAACATCGGTTAAATATAGACAAGAAAATCGAAAATTATTCAACGAAGGAATAGATAAATATAAACGAGAAGGAGTTATTCCTAAAGATTATAATAAACGAAAAATCCTTTTTGGTTAGTTTTATTTTTATCGTTATTATTTTTCTTATTCAAATATTAAATTAACTAACTCGGTTTTCAGATAATACTACTCGTTGAAATTCGACTTATAATATGATCGAAGCTGCTTTAATACTAAGAGAACCGTTATTATACGTTCATAATAATACGACAGATTCGAATTTTAAATCCATAAGTTTAACCGAATTCGAATGGATTTGTTTAACGGATTTAAAAATTGTTTTCGAAATTTTCGTTAAGCCGACAATTAAATTACAAGGCGAAATATATACAACTTTAAATAAAGCTTTATTATATATATATACGATATATAATAAGCTAAATACTAAAATTCGAGATTTTCAAGAAAGAATTAAAGAAAATGAATTTTTTGTAAGTTTATTTATCTTTATATTTAATATAATACTTTTATATTAACTTAGTATAGGAACAATATTATACCAACTTAATAACCGCTCTTAAAGTCGGTATCAACAGATTAAAAGAATATTTGCCGTCTGAATTATCTCCGAATTCGATTTTAAAATATAAATCCTATATTTTAAGTATTATTTTAGATCTACGATTTAAATTAACTCGTTTTAAAAACAATGGATTATTATATTTTATCCAAATATTACCAACGATGCTGAAGGCTTTTTGAAACAAGAATATTATAAGTAAATTATATATATTTATCGATTTATATTAAATTAGTTATATATTATTAATAAAATATAGATTAAAATCTGTATTAAACGATAACGAAGATATTTACGACGTTTCTGATAACGAGCATGATAATAAGAATTCTGACTCTGATAAAGAACTTTTTATTTCTAATACATCACAAATAAATGACGAAATTACTTTATATTTAACTGAAGAACCGATATCACAAAAAGTAAGTTCTAATTCATATTTATGTTTATATTTATTCTTTTATTAATAGGTAAATAGATCCATCCTTTAGATTCTGGAAATCTAACTGTTATAAATACCCGTTATTAAGTATTTTAGCTCGTCGATATTTAGCTATTCCAGCTACTTCTTTCTCAGTTGAAAGAGTTTTTTCCATAACGGGTAATATTATAACGAAAAATCGAAATCGGTTACTACCGGAAACGGTTAAGCAAATTGTTTTATTAAAGAGTTGGAAAATTAACGATTTAAAAGAATTCAAAGAATTAATTAAATTAGAAGAAATAAGTGAAGAAATTACGGAAAATGAAGAAAACAATTAAGCTTTTCTAATATATATTGGGTAAATAAGGTTTCTACTAAAGTTCGTTATATCTGAAGTTTGCAAATTATCTTTTTCAATTTTTTTAAAAAAAAAGAGAAAGGTCTATTTTAATTTTATTATAATTATATTTATTTCAAATTAATTGGTTTTATATTTAGCTAGTATTTATATTTACTATAATACTAATTTTATAGTAATACTAATAATACTTTAGTTCTATTAAAATAATGTTACTATAAAGGTTTTACTAATATAAAATCTTTTATAATTTCTTTTTATTTAACTTTTTAATCTTATTTTTTTTTATTAATTTTAAAATAAAAATAAATCTTAGTTTAGTTAGTTATTAGTTAGGCCGAAATTTTTTTAGTTAGTTAGTTAACAGTTAGTAAAGGTCTTAGTTAGTTTTAGTTAAGGTATTAACTAAACTAACTAACTAAATTCCCAACCCTGCCGGTTAGTAAGTAATAAAGCTAACTAAGCCAAGGCTTAGTTAATAGATCTAGTTTTCAGCTGGGTCTGACAGCTGCTGCTCCCCGAGTTCTGAAGGCTCGTTGACTGCTTCTAGTCTACTGCAGCACCTCTAGAGTAGACGTCTCCGATGGTAGTGGATAGTTTCTACGGGAGTCACCCAGATCCGCTGAAGAGTGCGGTAAAGCAAAAGACCACCTGTCGCAGAATAGAGGTTGCTAGCTTAGTCATCAAGTCCCAGGGGCCTATAGGCACCCTACAACAACGCTGTTGTGGGGCTCCCATAAGTATATATAGAGCACTTTAGCCATTACTCTTTAAAGCACGATCTATCAATAATAATTATCACTTTCTACAACTTTATGAAATTTTTTCCGCGATCAGCTTAACTGTAATAGTTATGAGCCCGATGCTTTAATTGCGCAAGATAACTGTAGTTAAGTTGATTGCAATTTCTTTTTTACTAATTTAATACCTTATTACCTATAATATATCCGACAATACTATCTTTAAAGACGTAATCTTTAAGGATCGCTTTATTTACCTTAATTAGTTTTTATTTTTACGTTTTAACGTTTTTTTACGCGGCGTTTAGCATTTAATCGATTTAGATGTACCTAATATTAATCGCTTTACGGGCTTTCGGAAGTTCCTTACGTTCGAGGAATATATCGAGAAAGTTAACAATTAATTAGAAAAGTAATATATGGAGGCCTTAATTGCATGGCAAAGTATTTATGATAATCCCGATTAGTATAGCTTTACGCCTGAAGCTTTTAAGAAACTGAAGGCTATAAATTTGAAAAAATAATATAAGATAGATTTTAAGCGCTTTATAGAAGATATCCGAAAAAAGTTCCAGAAAGTTTCCAAGATCGACGCCAAATATATTAATATTTAAACGTAAATCAGCGTAATAGTAAAAAGCTAGTTTCTTAAAAATACCTAAGTTGCCTTAGTTATTTAAGAAAAAATTACGATTTAAGATTTGTTTAAGGAATTAAAAAATTAACTCGCTCTTTTTAACTTAAATATTATTACGACGGTATGCAAGAAATATCGTAAAGCCTTACATTTAGCCGAGGTGGGCTATATAAAGCTTAATTAATAGTACCGGACTTGGTTTTCCGTTTATATCCAGGCGAAAACATATAACTTTTAGGAAATTAAGGAACCGTTTACGGCAAAGAATTTTCTAAACGCTATAACAAAGCGCCTTATACCAGATTAAAGATAAAAGGAACTTTTTAACCTTATTCGGGATAATTCGTTTAATAGACCTATTATAACCCTAAAAAAATTAGGCGTTTAGTTTTCGGCTATGTATTACGAAAACAAGTTACGGGCCGAAATTAAAGATCCCGGAATTTTCGTAGCGTTAACGTAAAGATCGCTTTCCGAATCAGGATCGTCGCTTTACCCAAGTGAAAATTCTTTTTCGTTAAAAGCGCTTAGGAATAAGAGTAATAGCAATAAATATCTTTATTTCTTTACGTTACATAAAATTTATCAATAGGAACTTATTAACTGTATTATTTTACGTTTCGTAATTACGGAAGTAATTATTCGGAAAATCCGCTACGTTAACTTTAAAAAATAAAAGGGAATCCGTAAACGCTTTAAGTAAAGCAAATAAAAAAAACTTCGCGATAACTTCTAGAAACTTCCCAAGTAAAAGGAATTAGTCCGTAAAATTATGAAACGATTAATACTTAATACCAATACTAATATGCAGTTCGGCAACATTATTACGGCGTTTATCGATCCTTATACTCTAGATGCTCTTAATCTTATTTAGGGATTTATATTACCATCAACTTCGGCAAGCACCTTTTATTACAGTTTACTTTGATCGATAACTGTAAGGCTAAGCATTTAGTAAACATTCGAAACCTGTTCGTTTTTAACTTTTCCGTACCTGATTTTACCGGAGAAATAGTAAAAGCTGGAACGTCGCCGATACCGATCAATAGCAAAGAACAAAGGGTAATTAAGGAAGCACTGTTTAGAGCTTCTGAAAAGCTAGAGCATAATCTTATCCTTAACGATATGGTAGTAGTAAATAGTTTTTACGTTAATATCGTTTCGGAAGCTTTATTCCGCAAATTTGGGATTTGGTATTACGGGTTGGATTGTTTTTTCAGAAAAGGAAAGATTATTAAAAGCGTTGTTTTTACGAAATTTATTCGAGTATATAATTTAGCTTTACTTAAATACAACCCGTTATCCTTTTATTCGAACATCTTGTTACTAATTCCATAAAGCCCGGCAGGCATTTTAATATTTTTAACGATTAATAAAAAAAAGAGAGGAAAGCCGTAAAGGCGATCGAAAGATTACTTACGCTTCTGTAATGGAACAAAAGGTTTTTAACACTTTAGGTTTAGGCATTTAAGACCTGTGGTACTAAGATCGTTTGTTAAAAACGTTAGAAACGTTATAATTAATGGAACGGCACGTTTAAAGTATGAGATATATACTTACGTGTACGTTTTTTAAGTGATTTCCAGACGTACGCTCGAAAGCCGAACTTTTAAACCTTTTTAGCGTATTCTGTAAGATTATTTTAACTATACGCCAGGATATAATAGTTTTAATTAGCTTCTGGTAATTAAAAACGAATATAATAAGAAGTTTTTTGCTTTTTTAATAACCGATTGCGTATAAGAAACGGCGTTCCGCATTATTAAGGATTTCGAGCGTTAAGTACGTAGGCAATATAAGTTTTTTATTTGCAAAATTAAATAAGATAATAATACTGGGACGATCGCGATAAACGGACTTATAGCTTATTAAGTATAGTATACAGAAAAAAGAATCGAGCTTAAAACTTTTCTCTTATATACCAAAGAACCTGTTAAAGGGAGCGAGCGAATAAGTTAAAAGTTGATTAATAAAACTTTTAAAATAAGGCTGAAAGCAAACCTTTTTAAGGACTTGTAGCTAGAAGTGGCAAAAATAGCGGTATAGCTTTATAATATAAGCCCGAAATTACGCGTGCGATTTGCTTTCGCTTAATAAGGTGCTTGTTTGCTGGTTTAAGTAATACTTCCGTTAGTATAATCCCGTTATTATAAATGCGCTTACGGCAGACCTTAAACCCGATTAATTTGAGATCTTCGTATATAGCGTACGAGCGTATCTGTTAATAAAAGATTGAAAAGCTGGAAGAAAAAGGCGAGTATAAAAAGTAAAACTGAAAGCTTATATCGGTTATTTGGTAAAATACTGAACTTTTAATATTTACTCATTAAATCGAGAAAGCGCTGCTTTGCCCTCCAAATCTGGCGGTTTGTGCCGCCATTTTAAGCGGCCAAAACAGTGAGGGGTACTAAACCGCGCAGCCAACCCGCTTTCATGTACCTGGTACTCGGGCTTGGCCACCATCACCCACCCGACCTCCAGACCTCCCTGTCAGCACAGTAGCCTGCAGCTAGGATCGAGGGCCCCCCTCCCTGTTGCCATTCTCGTCCCTGGATAACTTTCAGTCCTCTGTTTCCTTATTTCTCTCTCAGCAATCGTTCGCGCACCTATTTTCGACTCGCTGTTTCCATACAGGCGTCCATCTACCATGTCTGTCGGTTCCCTCTTTGCAGTGGCCTATTTAAGGCGCTTCCCCCCTCCGAACATCCTCCCATCTTCCCCCGTAATTGTTCCCACTGTCGCTGGTCGACTTCTACGCCCACCAATATCATTCTTCACCAGCGCCACCACAGCCATGCCTGCCAGAATGAGACCAAACGGCGGCCAAGACGTATACCGCAAATTTCTCAATCAGTTCGCCTGTCGAAAATCAAATAGCGTAACGCAGCGCCTATCGCCGCTGTCCGCCGAGGAGCATACTGCGCACCGCAAGCAGCTGGAGGGTATACATTTTATGCAGTCAAAATTTTCAGCCGAATACGAAATTAATATAACTGGGATCTTCGGGAAATGGAAACGGTATGTACCATCTATTATATCCCTTAACGCGGCTACTAAAATTGATAGGTAGATACTATACCGAGAAGGACGTTGGCGAATGGAAGGTAACTTTCCAGAACATAGGCCGCAAGCTGATTATGGACTTTTTCCTCTTTGTATGCGAGTTATATAAGGTCCGCTTTTGGGGCACCTTTAAGGTGTACATACGCCAGTTCCAGAAGTTTTACATTACAGTTACAGGTCGTTTTTTGGATCGGAACCGCGCAAAAGAATTATATAACGTAACGCCCTTTTTTAAGATCGTCCTGAACTCAGTTTTTTAATGTGGCTTTCAGTATCATGATCGCGTTTTGATACCGACGTTTCACTTCCGACCGCCGAATATGGATGGGAAGCCTGTTATAGGTGCCGCGGATCTAAAGGTTATTGCGACCTTTAACATCGTTTACGATACATGCCTGTTTCCGTCCGAACGACAGCGGATCCAGCTTTGGAGTTGCTATCTGCTGCTGAGCTATACGGGAGCGCGGCCCGTTGAGCTGGTGAATGGCGAAAGGAGGGATCCCAAGGACGGCTCCCGTAAGGAGCTATTTTACCCAAAAGCCGGCACGTACTCTGAGCAAGTGGCCGCGGACGATGATATTGCTCCCGACAAGGTTTCCCAAAAGCTTTACAACCTTTTATCACGAGAAATTAAGGGACGTTATCGTCCTAAGGCGCTTTGCTATGAGGATATTATGATGATGATGGTCCGCCATCCCCAGACAGGCCAAACTATACCGGCCATGGCTATCAAATTCATACATCATAAGGGTACTAACAGGAAGCCGAAGCCGTGAGTTGTCGTCTTATGCCATGCACGGATAAACTAAGTTTTACATCGAGCTGATTAGATTAAAATATGACAGGATTATCTTTTTCTTTACGCCGACAAAGAAGCAGACTTTTTATGCTGTTAGCGCCATTATCGCGCTTGCATTACATGACGAGGCCTTTATAGCACCAAACCTGACGGATGCCGTAAGCGTATTGCAGACCAAAATCGTAGGGGGTAATTAAAGCACCCCGCTGCGATGGAAAGATTCCAAGCTTAAGACGCCTGTTTTCCGCCGCTTTCGCCGCGACGGGACCTTTAAGGGCGAGAAGGCGATGCTATACTTAACGTTAAGAAACGCCATGAAACAACAAAGCCTCGATGCTGGATTTGAGAAATACTGGACACCAAGGTTTTGTCGGCGAGGGGCATTTAACGCCGCGAACGGTAAAACCACCTGCATTTATTTTAATGCTGTTACTAACGCGGATCGCATTACTAGGTAACGTATCGGATGCCGTCCGAGACCAGATAATACGCCATAATCCCAAGTTCGCTACCTTCCATGGCGTTTACTTGAACGAGATGGTGCAGTTCGACATGCAAAATACCTTTCTAGGAAAGCAAGCCGAGGATCAGCTATACAAGTTATTTACGTACGTTAGCCTCACCCGTAATCCTCGAGCCGTAAAAGATATGGTGCCTGAGGAAGTATGGGCCAACATAGAGCCTGATCCAGAGATTATAGCCTTAGAACAGCGCCGCATAGCGCTGAAAGGGGGATCCTACCAAGTACAGGACCAGAGAAACGAGGTAGAGGTACGCTATCTTACCGATCAGATCCGATTGAAAACTGCACAGTTCGAGAAGCAGATCGTGAAGGACTGGCGTGAATACTACTTCTATAATCGCCCTACGTGGGATATTAAGCGGCAAGCTAAAGGGGAACCGGATAAGGAGCACGTGGAACTAACCATTACGCTAAGTATCCCGGAGCGTATAAAGCTAGCCAATATTCTCTGTAGCCGTTGCGAAGACGATAACGACGTTCTGCAAAGGCGGACGATGGCTATCGAACTTATGGTGGCCTTATGTAACAAGCGAGAGACGGGCAAACGTCGGCGCCTCAGCCCAAAACTTAAGGTTACGCCGATGAAAGAAAAATCCCCCGAGTTCGAAGTTAAGCTAAACGTTAACCCTTTCCCACTTTTACTAGACGTGAAGCAATGTCCCGATTGCTTTGGAGACGAACGGCTAACGGTCGAGGAACGTACGTTCCGTTACTGCCGCCCGACAGTTAGGGACGATCATTTTAACGATCATTATTTTGGCGAACGGGAACGCGCTATGTAGCGAAGGGAATCCCTTCGTTATGAATATCCAAAATGCAGAACCCTAAAGCTTAAAAGTTTAAATCACTTTAAAAATCATATTGCTTTAATCCATGAAGTTAAACTTCGATGCTTTTAGAAAGTAAATAATAGGCGAATAAAGAAAGCGAAACGGCGCTAAATGGCTAAAGGCATATTTCGCATGAATTAAATATTACTTTATTTAAGGTTAAATAACATATGTAAAATTAAACGCTGAAACTTTTAAAATAGGCAAATTTTTTAATTAGTTAATATCGCTACTTTTTTCTTGGTTTTAATAATAATACGCCTTCGCATTAATAATCGTAGGATATCCTATAAAGTAAAAAAGATTAATTTACATAATTATGTACTTCGCAACTTTTCGCTTCGAAAATGTACAGAAAAGAAAAAGCTTCCCTCGTAAAAATAGCGTTTCCGTATAGTGCAAGTCCTAGAAAGCCCTTTCCATCTTTTTGCTTTTAAAAGGCGACCTAAGACTTCAGGAATAAAAAAAGCAAAAGCTGCGATCTAGAAAACCAAAAGCTTAAGGCGAGCGCGCCCTTAGTAATAAAAAAACGAAAAGCTGTAAGGAAGCGCTTTCAGAATTTAAAAAGGCAAAAGCTGGGGGCGAGCGACCGTATAATACAGGGAAACAGGAAAAGAGGAAAACAGGGAAACGGGAAAAACTAAAAGCGCTTTTAAAGATAAAGAAAGTAAAACTTAGAGGCGCATTCGTTCTTAAAATGCGGTATAAGCACCTTTGCACATTGCGCACCGGGGAGTAAATTTTTCCTGTCAGCCGGCGAAGAGTGTATCAGCCTGCAATTAGGCTGGCCCAAAAGTCGGGCTAGCATATGGTTATACCAGTCCAAACTTCGAGCTAGCACATCAATGTACCAGCCTGAATTTTGAACCAGCCTTTACTTTATCATATTCTGGTACATATTTGAGGCCAGTATTTTATATACCAGCCCAGAACTCGAGCTAGTACAAGCGTAGGCCGGCCTAAGCCCAGGCTAGTACATTAGCAGGCTAGCCCGACTTGTGGCTGCCTTGTGTGCTGCCGATCATGGTATCCAGAGCATCTCGACGAGGACGTAGCAGTGGGATTGGTCAAAAGCGTTCGTCCAGCCTAACTGGTACCTCTATCCCAAGCAGCAAGCGATCCTGTTCGTTATCTCCGACGAAGTTACGGAAATGGTTAATAAGTCAAGCAATGAGCCGGTACAGATGTACATAAAGGTACAGCATGCTTATATGCTAGCCCATTATGTACTAGCCCAAATTACGGATTAGCTCTGCCGTTCAATAATATTTACGCGTAAACGCAAAAGTGGGGCAGCAGCCGGGTTAAGTCGGTGAGTTCTTACTTCACGGTACAAAGGTGCCTATTAAAAGTTTTGTCCTAGCGATCTAAGACCCCTGTCAGTTCTAACCAATTAAAGTAAGGCATACTGCAGAGGTTTTTAGGTCGGATATTAACCCCTGTATGATTACGAGATTACCTATATTTTAGCGTATCTTTACCCCCTAACCGGAAATTTTAGGCTCTGAAGGCCATTAGCCTATAGCGGGTAACTGCTATAAGCTTAGTAGCCCTTTGTACCTCTCTGATATTAAGTGGGGCAGGGCGTATTAGTTATCCTCGCAAGGGACAAAACTTTTGATAGGCACCTCCGTATTTAATCAAAACTTGGCCTACCTTTCTTTTCTTTCATCGAAATCTTCGCGACAGTCATCAACGAATTCTTCCAGCATGGCGCCCTCGCAGGAGAAATACTACAGCGCCAAATTTGGTAAGCTGCCGGTGCATTTCAACACCACCCAGCCCCGCCCGGTAACCCGGAGCCAGACTATTCGGAATCAGCAGTCCAAGAAACGGCGCCGACCTCAACTTTCTGAAGCGTTGGATCCGATGAGGGGTGTAAAGGATTGGATTATGCACACTATTGACGACAGTGATGACGCGGAGCCTGCCTCAGACTAGGAGTCAGAGTTAGAGGCCGCGGACGACTATGCAAACGAACTCAGAACAGAGGCCAGCGTTGCGCTTGACAAGTTCATCTCTTTTATCACCTTTACACCCGCGTATGTCAAGAATATGATTGACGACTTATGTCTATTTATGGGCCCAGTGGCCGATATACAGTCGTGTAAGTATCCTCTGCATCCCCCCCCCCTGGGCCTGCCTACACAAGACCTTACTAATTAGTAACTTCATCTCTGTAGACCCTGAACGTGTCCAACAAAACATTCGGCGCCATGATTATTGGTACACGGCCATCTTCAACAATATTTTCAACGCAGCGGCCAGCTATACGTAGGAAACGCTCAAATCGTCGCCATTTGATCCTGCTTTTTTTCGATGGCTGCAAAGCAATAACACGGGTGCTGCACGAGATGCCATTTTGATGGTTCTGCTCCATTCACATGTGCGGTCCTTTCGAAACCGAGCCGCTTTGGGCCAAAGGGACTGGAAAGACCTGTTCGGTAGACTTGAGAGCAAGTCGCTAGCGGACGAGATTGGCCAGATACCTAACCTGATTGGTGTCTACGCTCTTCACGCCCCTTGCAAGGCCGAGTCTGCTCATGGCGAAATGGCCTATGTTGGCCAAGCCTGCTCGTTATCAGGTTTCGACCCCACTCGTTGGGGGATTCAACTGAGAGCCAGGAAACACCTCAATGAAATCGATCGGCATAAGCGACTTCAACATTCTCAGGTCAAGGAACGCCGTAGTTGGATGTACACGAAACTTTCGCACGAGGACACTGAGGAAGTTTCCCACTGCGTATTATCTACGCTCCCTTTCCCCAGAGACTACACGCAGGAGGCATCATTGCACCTACCCTTTCTTTTGACATTGATGGAGGCAATCGACATGATCTATCTTGAAATGCTGAATCCCCAATCTGTCCAAACTGCCCAAGCATGGGGAGCGAACTTCGTATCTGATCTCAGGCCCAAAGAGATGCCGTGCTCGCCTTTCTATGGTCTGAATCAAGCACTCCCTATCAAGCAGAATCATCGGCGTTTCGGAATATCGCTGACCGCTAATTTGACACTCGCCGAGTGTCTTACATTCATCAAGACTGTCAATGACAATGCGGATCGAGTTTATCCCGCAGGACGTGACATTGATTGGGCCTTTTTGATCTTTCGGTTGAGCGAGCAAGGGATTCAAAGAGATGAACGGACCATTAAGAGACTTCATCGGACGTTGTCCGCCCAGTGCGATTCGGGGATGATGACAAAGAGGACTCGCTGTTGGCAGCGTCGCTTCGGCCGAATCCACGAACTGAAGAGCTTTCTTGAACGAGAAAAACTGGTCGAGTCTCCGCAGGGTAGCCATGATCTATACTACCATGTTCCAAAAATGGAAGACCAGCCTATGACGTCTTACCATCTTGTCAACTTCCTTGCCGAACGGGGCTTCGACCAAAACATTGACCAAGAATTCCGTTTTGGAATTTTGGGCTTTCTCCCATATCTGCTTGAAAGAAGCGTCTGGGAAAGAATCTCAGGCAAGTCTTGTCCGGGAATCTCAATTGCTCAGTGTCCAGTGAACTGACTCCAATAGAAACCCCACCCGATCTCGTCAAGTTGACGTCCCGCGACAGCGTATATGTTAGCAGTCGCATTAATGAAGTCGTGCGGTACCATATATGGAAAAGCGATTTGCAAGGGCATGGTGATTGGTCAGAGATGCTTCGAATTTGGAACGCGTCGCGAGCACGGCTTTTGGCAGACGGTGTGCCTCCCCACCGTGCTTTGCCGACTTGCCGCCCCATTCTAGGGATCTGGTATAAAAGTTCTCAATACCTTGTGAGCGACACTCTTCCTGCATGGAAATATGACGCAACCATGGATGGCGGCCCAGCAAAAGAAGATTCCAAATTCATGGAGCCCGTGGCCCCACAGCCATCCAGCTTTGTTTTGTCAGACGATGAAGCGATGGAAGACGCGGAGTGTGGAAGGGAAGAAGAATGGGACGAATCTCTATTCCAGTCTGACGCAGATCGACTCGGGGGACTGATGGCCTCTCGACCGGGGCTTTCAGCAGCGGCTGCCCGCTCTGCCTCCGCGACACGCAAGACTTTGATGCGCATCAATGTTCGGGCTGACGCACCATTAATAATGGGTCAGTACAAAACGTCTACTCTTGCAGTCTTGGCTCGTCGTATGCAGGATGTCCATCGATCCGTATTCGGTAACAGTGATGGACCAGAAACACCTGAGGAAAAGGATGAAAAATACTGGGAAAATTTGTTCCTGGAAGATTATGGAAACATCTGGGGCTTTAATCAGCGGGAGACTGCGAAATCCCGTTTCGAATGGGTTCTGACTTACATTCGGACCGGCGAACTTCCGGCCGATGCGAAGCTAGGACAGTATCTCTTGCGAGAAACTTTGCGCGACTCTTTCCTAAAGTCAAAAAAACACCCATACTCTTTCGTGGGCCGTGATGGCGGCAAAGAGCTGAACCCCGACCTATCGTCGCGTTGGGTTCAGGACTTCTTGGAGAAGCAAGGCGCATGGGATGCCATTGAAGCTGCTCTGGGAAAGCACAACACAACCCTAGGAATTCTTGGGCTGCGCGATCGTTATAGTGTTCTGATCGCACCTCTTTGGGAAGAATTGGTGTACGGCATGACCCTTGACCAAAGCCTTTTCATGACCCTGGCTATCCAAGAAGCTCAGAAAGACGATGCCCAACCTGATGGCTCTGCTGACAAGAGCGAATTACCTATACAGCAAAGCAGCGCTTCGGTGCCCTCACACGGAACTGCTGGCCAGGATGCGGAAGGGGATGCTGAACTCGAACAGCATTCGACTTCTACCTCGTCGGCGAGAAAACGACCGGCCGATGAAACCTCGCCTTTACCCAGGCCGAAGCACAAGCGCAAGAAACGGCATTGCCGTGACGCCGAGGACGACATGATGCAGTCGGATGCGGAGCTGGGCGCAATGGAGGAACAGATGACGACCGAAGTGAACCAGGAATTTGACACCGATCGTACCACGGATACGACAACCCACGAGGATGGTAAACCGGTGCACGTAAGCAAGCGCCGGGACTGGACCCCTAAGGAAGATAAGACGATCAAATCTTACTTTAAGTCGGGGAAAAGGCAGCAGCAAATTGCGGCCGAAGTTCACCAGGAATCCGGCATTGACCGAACCCAAAGTGCGATATACAAGAGGGTTGGTCAATTGATGCGTAGACTCGAGCAGCGGGCCTGGACCCCCAAGGAAGACGAAACCATTAAACTGGGTTTGGAGTTGCGGAAAACGCATGGGCAAATCGCGGCCGAACTGAACCAAGGACCCAGCACCAGTCAAGTCAAAGTCGATCAAGTTCGAGAAAGGATCGAAGAATTAAGGCTTGTTAAAAAGGCCGCGCCATATACCGAGGCAGAACAAGCGATGATCATATCGGGTGCGCAGCTTGGGAAATCGGCCAGTGAGATTGCAGCCGAAGTGAACAAGGAATTCCATAACGATCGGTCCACTAATGTGATATCGAGACAGAGAAAGATTCTGATGGGGCCCGATTTCGAGTCTGGGCACCCGGAATGGAGTCCTTCAGAGCTCAGTCACCTCCGGACTATTGTGAGTTCCGGGGAGCACATACCAACCGCTGTAAAATCGTGGGTGGAGCAGACTGGTTCCAAAAGAACTCCGGATGCGGTGGTTGCTCGCCTCAAGCTTATTGCAGCAGAGACAGCTGTTCCTTGGACTGGCGAGGAGGACGCAGCGCTGATGACCGCATGCGAGGGCCTTGATAAAACGCGGCCGATAACTGAGGCCTTCAAGTCGGCGACCGAGACAAAGCGAACCGATAAGGACATTATCCAGAGAATTGAATACCTCGGCCTCAATCTCGGTCACGGGCCTAACCCCGAATGCGAAAATTATTCCTCTTCGTCTTTCCAAGGTTCACAGAAACGTTGGACTTCTAAGGAAGACGAATTTCTCGAGACCCTCCGGGATGGATACAACGACGAGAGCAGGTATCAGGCTTGGAAGAAAGAGTTTGGCCCTACCAGGACTCTGACGAGTCTAAAAACTAGACTTGTTCGTCTGTCTAAAAATCCCCGTGGAAAGCTTCATAAATGGACACTGGAAGAAGACAATTACCTGCGCTCCTATCCTGACCTGAGCAAAAGATGGAAGCTCGCCAAGAAGCTCGCCCTGACGTGGGAAGAAGCATTCGGACATCCGCGGACTGCAAGTGCCATCAAGCATAGGCTGTACCCTCTATCAGACGCGTCGGAAAGCATGGAGCGATGCAGCAGGTGGTCCCCATCGGAAGACGCTTGGTTGCTGACAGTGACGAAGGAGGAAGTAGAAGATAAGGACTGGCAATCAGTCCACATGGCGTTTGTGGATAAGTTTGGTATGGGGCGAACCGCAAATGCGCTTCGTGCTAGACGGGTATATCTACGACAAGCTGCAGCCGAAGCCAAAGCCGAGACCAGCGGCTCTTTGGACGAGGAGACAGAGGAACGCGAGAATGCTGTGTGATTTGTTACCATGTCATGTTTTCGGTGGATATTTATTCGCCAGCTGAGTACATGCTCAGCGAGACTCGAGCTGAAGCGAAGCCCAACAGCTCTCTGGACAAGGACTGTGAGACGAGCCAGGTGTTTGCGAGGTTGCTGGGCTGGGATCGGGGCAGGTTTGTGTTACTATGCTATGTATTTGGATAATCATTTCACCAACTCAGCAAGACACGGTAACCTGTAGTGCCTGATAAAACAACCACTTTGAGAAGACAAAGTCCATTCGTGTGTGCCGCGCGATAACCAGAAAATAAGAAGAGGAAAGTTTCCAGATTGTTCTTTGACGCAATACTGCAAGCGTGGTGGACGCCGCCTTGCTCTTCTTCCCCGCTGATGTATGTAGATCTGTCTGTTCCAGCCCCAGACCGATTCGCAGAACTTGGCTAGCTCGAGTACCTAGCTCGGGGGGGGTAGAGAAAAGCTCCGGGGGAGTAGAACGAATGTGGCGCAGCAGCGAGTTCGGGGGGAGTAGAAAACGCCAAGCGCATGTGCTGAAAAATTAATCCGGTAATCGATATTTTTCGTAATATAAAAATACTTAAATTATACTTAGTATTGTTTAATAATTCTATGTATATATATAACAAATATTTAGCATATGCTGTGCAATTGCTAAATATATCCATAAAAATTACAGCATATATTGGCATATATTAAGCATATGCTAAGCAAATGCCGGGGATATGCCAGTAATGTACTTAATATATGTTAGTATATCCGGCATATACTGAGCATATGCTTAGCATATGCTAATATATGCTAGTATATGCTAGTATATCCGGCAAATGCTCAGCATATGCCGGTATATCTAGCATATGCTCAGCATATGCTAGGCAATTATTTCCGAAGTATTTCTATTATTATAAAAAATTATTATTAATAAATTTATAAGTCTTTAATTATATTTTAATTTTTATAAAATTTATATTATACCCTTTCATTTTTTACTAGTTATTTTGTAAAGGCTTTTCTTTTTTTTCTTAAAGTTTTTCCGAAGCTTGGGCCGCCTAATTTAAAAAAAAATGTGGCTGTACTCCCCCGGAGCTTTTCTCTACTCCCTCCGAGCTGGAATCCGAGCTAGCTCCATGTACCGGAGGCGGGATGGGGTAAGGGAGAAGAGTTAGAGGTGGCTGCAGCTCGTCATGGATCATTTACTCCGATGTCGCCCCGCACGCCAACCATGCTGAGCTTGTGGACAACTACAGTGGCCGGTGCCTTGATTACTAATCAAAAGGCGCCACCATGCGCTCTTCTGGTGGCGTCGAAACGTACGCGCGATTGGCTACCTGGCACAAACAGAGCCCCCGCATTTTTTGCCGGACGACGTCGGAGCTTGGCTGTGAATGTCTTGACTTTACAGTGACTGTGTGGTGCTATTTTTTTTTTTTTTGAGTCTTGCCCCAGGTTTGTATCCGGCTTCGCTCCGATCCAGAGCCAAACCTTCCTTGGCTAGCCTCTCCTACCTCCCTCGCCTCCTCGCACTGCGCTGCGCTGCATTACAGTAAAACAGGTTTATAACGATAGCAGAATACAGAGGGTTGCTATCGTAATAAAGAGAATATTGTTAAGGTAAGTAAGTATCTTTTCTTTCTATTTATATGTAAAGGTATTTGTAAGAACCTTAAGAGGAAAATGCCCCGCCTTTATGTAATTTTAAATAAGATAAGGCCTAGTAATTCCCTAATTCAGAAGAAGAAAAGGGGCTTATAGCGATAATTTGTATATAACTAAGCAAGATTTTAACGATATTGTTGACATCGAGACTTTTTCACTTTTGGTGGGAAAACCGGTCGGTCCGGGCAATTCTATCGCTAAAAGCAGGTTATCGCTATGTCAGGGATCGTTATAGACCTGTTTTACTGTACCTAGTAGCGCCAGCGCCAGCGCCTCCCCCGCCTCTTCCTCCAACAACTTCTTTTCTTTTTCATCATCCTCGATCCCGAAGCAAAGACTGGCATCTTCGGATTCTCTTTCTCTTCACTAAGCGCTTGTGCTCGCTTACGCAATTGAGATCTTTCCTTTCCCATCCCACCCCGACTTTCCTCCCCTCCGAATCCATCTACTCCTCCGCGATGCTCCGAAATCGCCCTACGAGAAAGGCTATCCGCGCCCTTGGCCAGGCGAGGGCCTGGA
This sequence comes from Monosporascus sp. mg162, assembly GCA_004155945.1. Lineage (NCBI taxonomy): Eukaryota > Fungi > Ascomycota > Sordariomycetes > Xylariales > Monosporascus > Monosporascus sp. mg162. Next base: position 79,260 of record QJNY01000219.1, read on the forward strand.
CGACGCCGCCCACAGCCACTCTTGCGCAGTCAAAGCTGCCCGCGACGCAAAGAACAAAGGCCACTGCTACCACTTCTGCCGCGCCGTAAGTTTCTGGCTGTTTTTCTTGGTTCTTTGCACCCTAATAACCTCGTTCGTGGTGTCACGCTTCAGCGCCCAACAACTATCCGTGTTCCTGACTCGAAAGACGCCGAGGAGTGCCCCAACGCTCGCTCCACCAAGTCAATCGATGTTTCATTATTAATCTCATCTCAATCATGTTGCTGACCTGCTTTACAGTCAGACTCGCCCTGTGCCCAGCCCCGCCTTCAACTTGGAACCCGAATCTCGTCGTCATGTTCAGCCTCTTGTCAACCGATCGAAACCCGAGATGGATGAGTCGTAAGAATTCTCTCTCAAACCACGATGAGCCCTTGCTCATGTGCTTTCAGGTTTATCGGAAAGACCGGCGGCGAGATCTTTCATGAGATGATGCTCAGACACGGTGTGAAGCATATTTGTTTGTCTCCCTTCTCCAACCGAACTTGTCTTCGTCGGCAGGGCCAAATGAGAACCCACGTGCTAACTAGTCCTAGTCGGCTACCCCGGAGGCGCCATCCTTCCCGTCTTTGACGCCATCTACAACTCGGAACACTTCGATTTTATCTTGCCTCGACACGAACAAGGCGCCGGCCACATGGCACAAGGTAAGACTTGCTTGGTTGAACAAGGTTTATATTAATATATCATAGGGTACGCACGTGCCTCCGGAAAACCTGGCGTTGTACTCGTTACATCGGGTCCGGGAGCGACCAATGTCATCACACCCATGCAAGATGCTCTCTCAGATGGCACTCCCATAGTGGTCTTCACTGGACAGGTCGTAACAAGTGCGATCGGACTGGACGCGTTTCAAGAGTGCGATACTGTGGGCATTAGCAGGCCTGCGTGCAAGTGGAATTGCATGGTTACAAGCATTGCTGAGCTCCCGCGTCGAATTAAGGAGGCTTTCGAGATTGCTACCAGTGGTCGTCCTGGCCCTGTTCTCATCGACCTTCCTAAGGATATTACAGCTGGGATTCTTCGAAAGGCTATACCAACACAAACTTGCCTACCCTCTCTTCCAAGCATCGCTTCTCAGGCTGCCAAACGACTAATGGAGAAGCAGCTTAATACCTCCCTTGGTCGTGCTGCTGAGCTTATCAAAGTAGCTAAGCAGCCTATCATTTACGCTGGCCAAGGCATCATCCAGTCTAAGGGTGGAACTAAGCTTCTTCGCGAGCTAGCTGATAAGTGTTCTATTCCTGTTACAACAACTCTCCAAGGCCTTGGTGCATTTGATGAGCGTGACGAGAAGTCATTACACATGTTGGGTATGCATGGCATGGCATATGCCAATATGTCTATGCAGGAGGCCGACCTTATTATTGCTCTTGGTGCTCGCTTTGACGACCGTGTTGTCCTGAATACTTCAAAATTTGCTCCTAATGCTAAAGCTGCAGCAGCTGAGAAGCGAGGCGGCATTATTCATTTTGATATATTGCCTAAGAATATTAACAAGGTCATTCAAGCAACTGAGGCTATTGAGGGCGATGTTGCCACTAACCTCAAGATGCTTATACCTATGCTCACATCTACAAGCATGGAGCAACGAAGCGAATGGTTTAACAAGATATCCGAATGGAAGGCCAAGTGGCCTCTATCCAACTATGAGCGCGCTGACTCTCCTGGAGGCAACGGTCTCATTAAACCCCAGTCCCTAATTGAGGAGCTGAGCGATCTCACCTTTAAAATTGACAAGAAAACAATCATCTCGACTGGAGTGGGCCAGCATGTAAGTTCCTCATGAGCAGCCAACACTATTACGAACACCAACTAACCTGAAGTAGCAAATGTGGGTAGCACAGCACTACTCGTGGAGAGAGCCTCGATCGTTTGTCACGAGCGGTGGACTAGGTACGTGATATTTTTGCAGCACCTTGGCCGTTTCTCTCCGGCCTTTCCTAACCCCAAACCCAAATCTTGTCATGTTTCTTGGTCATTGAAGTTTGTAACGACCCTAATTCTGACCCTGGGATGCAGGCACGATGGGCTTTGGGCTGCCAAGTGCGATTGGAATTAAAGTAGCGAGACCAGACGCCCTCGTGATCGACATTGACGGCGATGCGTCCTTTAACATGACCCTAACAGAGCTCTCCACCGCTGCTCAATTTAACATTGGCATTAAGGTTATTATTCTGAATAACGAGGAGCAAGGCATGGTTACCCAATGGCAGAACCTGTTCTATGAGGACCGCTATGCACACACCCACCAGCGGAATCCGGACTTTGTCAAGTTAGCCGACGCAATGGGTGTGCAGGCGAGGAAGGTCTCCAAGCCAGAGGACGTTCGGGCTAGCCTCGAGTGGCTCATCAACACAGACGGTCCAGCTCTTCTCGAGGTTATTACCGATAAGAAGGTGCCTGTCCTGCCTATGGTACCAGCAGGTGCTGGCCTCCACGAGTTCTTGGTTTATGATAAAGGTAAGCTATAGTTCCTGGGACTGCAAAACGATGATATGGCTATTTGCTAACGGCGGTTGATTGCAGAAAAGGACAAGGCCCGGCGACAGCTAATGCGCGAGCGAACCAGCGGTCTTTACGGTTCTTAGCCAGGAGTCCAGGAGGAAGTAAAGCTGTTAGGTGAAATTGTCAGAGGTTTATAAGGCACATGGGTATCGTGATATTGCGTTGATTCTATATAACTACGGAGGTAGCTCTCAAAGGTTTTGTCCCTTGCGATGATGACTAATATCCTGCCCCCCGGTCAGTACCAGGGAGGTACAAAGCGTAATCAAGCTTATAGTGGGCAGCCACTATAAGCTACTGGCCATTAGAGCCTAGACTTTCCAGCTAGGGGGCGGAGGTCCGCTGGAATATAGGGCATCTCGCAATCGTACAGGGGCATAACATCCGACCTAAGTACCGCCTAAGTGCACCTTACGCTGATTGGTTAGAACGGATAGGGGTCTTGGATCGTGAGGATAAAACTTTTGAGAGCTGCCTCCGTATGGATAGGTGCATTGCGCCACCTTATATACGTCTTCTTACCCCCTTATAAGGGTCTAGATAACTGGAATTATGGTGGATAATGCTAATTTAACTATCCCTTATTGAGGGTAACTATCCGGGTGTGTATGATAGTGATAATCTTACTTAATGTGGTGAAAGTGGCTTGATATAAAGCGCCCCAGTTAGTTTGGCCACCCCGAATCGTTAATCGCACCACCACTTAAACCCCTTCTGGCAACCCCACCGGAATTGTCATCTCCCCCATACAAACTGAGCTGTAGCTGTCAGATATAGGGGACATCAGTTGTGTTGTATTGGATGACTAGCTGTAGGCGCTCTGGAATGCGCACTCCTCTTTTTATGGAGTCTAGTCACGGAACCTATATGTTCCGATCAGAGGGAGCCATTCCGTATATGGGGTGCTAGTGCAACCCCTGCTAGCTGACAGTAGCTGGGTCAGGGTTGGTACTTTTGCCAAAGGGTGGCTTGTTGTATATATGTTGTAGCTGAAAAGCTCGAAGAAAGTCATGATAGAAGGTCTTGCGCTGAATCACTCAACTTTATACGTACCAAAACTCGTCTTATAAAGCTCCTAGAACTACCATCATAATCGCCTCTTTAAGACGAACAAAATAAGTCCACTCCCATATTACTGTGATAAGTGGTTGCTAAGATATGTATAAGTGAAATTAAGAAAGCTTTTCAATATACGGAAACATAGATATGGTGGGTGTTGCTGTTAGCCCAAGCTAGGTTACCATATTTTAATACCCACCATTTGTATCCCAAATAAGCCAACAACGAAGCGATCGTTACATTTCTAATTAGTATCATTTTTATCGCGTTAATCAGGCGAATTAAATGTATATTTTTCCTCGCGATTTTATTCAAAGCGTAATGTTGCGCGGAAGTAAGAAGTAGGTAGCGTTTTCGAATGTTATAGTTAGCTTAAGGGGCGATACCCTTAAAAAACAACGCGTTAAAGCATACATAAACTAAATCGGGAGCAATATTACAATAATAACAACGAATATCATAACAATTGCTAGGAATATTAATTATATTTTTAGATAATCGTTTTCGCATTAATTAAAGCAATTGATTTATATTAAAATCATATACATTTATTGTGTTGTTGTAGAATAAGTTTTCTGTTAAAAACCGTATATTCTATTATATGTTTTGCGAACGTTTTTTAGCTAACATGCTCCTACATTTACAACTTTACTCCTTTATATCCCTTTCTAAAAAAATCGCAAAAACGTGGGAGTTGCTTTATTAGATTCCTAATAGTTTAAATATTGCGGTATCATTTTTACAATTTCCATAAGATTGAAGTCCATAATGTTTTAACTGTAAATACCTAAACCGCCCTTATTTATCGTAAGAACTTCGCGCCCGTATGCTTTCGAAGCTTTTAAAAGCGACCTTTAGATACGGGCTTGCAAAAGTACTAACCCTGACTCAGCTACAGCTTAGTTTGTATGGGGGAGATGACAATTCCGGTGGGGTTGCTAGAAGGGGTTTAAGTGGTGGTGCGATTAACGATTCGGGGTAGCCAAACTAACTGGGGCGATATAAAAAAACTTAGTATTACCACTCACCAAACCGGCAGGGGTTAACGCGACGCGTTACCAACTACCTTACATATTAAAATAATTATAACATTCCCCAATTCTCATCCAATCCTATCCAAATTATCGTTATTTGATAGAAATAACTGACCGTAAGATTTGTATAGCTTAAGCGCTTGAAAAAGTTAATTAAGGGTATCCAATTGTTATTGTAGTTCGGCAATTTAGAATTCCTCGGTTAACGTTGCAAGACCGGCTTAAAGGCTTGCAACTATATCAGAATTTCGCGATAATAAGCCAACGATTATCTCCCGTACAAGAAGGTTTAATTAATTAGATCCTTAAAATAGAAAGGGTCGGATTAATTCGATTTAGGCTGATTATCTCTTTAGGCACTTACGAATCCTTATCAGCTGGGCGGCCTTGTTAATGTAGCAGATATTAACGAACCCCAAATGCGGTTCGAGTATCGACAACATTAATTCCGTTATTATAGCTATGATAATCCTTCTTAAATGTTTTAAGCAGTTTTTGATTTTAAAAATAATTCCTTAGTTCCCAAGTGGTAGTGCTATCAAACCATAGTACGAGGAAATCGCCATTCTTAACCCGAGCAAGTACACGTTCTGCTGGGAAGCAGTCGTCTTCTTCTATGCTTATATCAGACTTATTTAAATTGTTTAAGTTATTTTCGTGTAAATAATGGATGTTACTTGATAATTGCTAAGGTCTTCCAGTCGGTTGGTCTTTTTGTAGGAGCATTATAAGCGATTTAGTCTTTTTGCGCCCTTTTAGCTTATAATAGTAAACCTGTAGGCTGCTTTAAGATCGCTGTCCAGGAAAGATGCCGCTAAACCGTTTATGTATTTCTAACCAAGGAAGTTTATCCTAACTTTCCTTCAAGCCGATAAGGAGATTATCTTCCTTAGGCGTAAAAGTATGGCCGATAGCCTTCCGTGAGGCTCGGCGAGATCTCCTTGGTATAAACGTCCGTATTTCGATTCTGCTACTAACATCTGCCACTGAATAATTATTTATGCGCGAATTCCAGCTGAACTAAATTTGAAACAAGGCTTGATTACCTATGGAAACGCGTTTCAAAGTAGCATCTTCGAAACTTCATTTTTGAAACGTCGCTGACGGAGCCCGTAGGTTACCCTTATCTTGCTTGTTATTCGATGGTGGTCGGCGGCTTGATGGACTGGCAGCATGTAGTCGTTGGCGAGGCTTGCCGCGGGTTAAGGATCGTTTAAGCTTACGCCATTTGCGGGTATGGTGGTTAGAATTATCATCGGTATAACAGCTTTCGCTTAGCGCCTCTGTTGCGTCGCTGTTCCGTGCTGGAAAAGAGTACTTTTGGTCACTTCGCACGACACTGTTATAACTAGAGCTGGTTTCCGACGTGGTCTTGGGTTTGGATGCCGTAATTGGATGAGAAGGTTCCCTATGGACTTCGCGGGAGCAGCTATCGACCCTGGCCATAGACTTGTGGGCCTTGCGGCGTTTGAGCATATGCTGGTCGACATCAGGGGTATCATTGGCTTTGCCGTCGCCGCGCGGTAGAAGGCTTGATAGGCCTGGGAGGATACCATGCTCCAGCCCCTCCTGGTATCCTTGCGTGTTATTGTCGCTATTGGAACGGGGCCGGGTGTCGGCGTTGAGATTGAAGTTGGGATTCGACCCTTGATGGGTTTGAGTCCTCTCTTTATCGGCGTTGGGAGCTCGGCCGCGGCCCTCCCGAAGGTCCTCTTCTTCTGATCTTTTCGGAAAGGGCGGTTGTATAAAGGAACCCTTTGGTATGTCGTCGCTTGCTATTATAGACTTATTACCTATGAGTTTAGGGGCGCCGTCTGTATTGGTTGCAGTAAGATTTTACGTCTCGCTCTTCTCGTTCACGAGCGAATGGGGTGGTAAAATAAATCTTGTAACAGGTCGTCTTGGAGGTAAAGCGCACGGTGGTTTTGTCTCTGTCGTGTTTTGGTTAAATCGGTCGTCCGTCGGTGTACCCAGCCGGCGCATGTTATTAACGAGGTCATCAGATTCGCAACCGAATGCGTCTTATGCATCTATTAGCCATGCCTGGAGCTCGAGATCCAACTGTAACGTAAACCTACCAATATAGCAAACATCGTTAGGCGAGGCCGTGGCAAAAGACGGCACAAAGACATCGGCCGATAGAAGTATATCGTCCGAATGCCAGCCCACGCCTCGACAGCCATTATCACCATCTGTATCGTCTATGTCTAACCCGCCCTTAATGTCGGACGGTATCAATATCGGTTTATTCGTTGTCGGACCGGTAAAACCTAATATATAAAGTTGTTCTTCGCTTACGTAAGGGGAAGAATATTCTGGCTGGGACAAAAGCTGCTCCTGCTGCTTTACCTGGCTAGCGCATTCTAGGACTGCGACAGCCGGAGGCACCTAAAAGGTGATTTTGTTAAGGCTTACAGTTACTGCTATGATAAGGTTTTCAAAAACAAACTGGATTAAAGGCATTTATTGCAAAAACTTCAGGAGCACCGCGTAAAAACTTTAAGCGCAGGTCTTGTTGTCGACAGAATCTACTAAAATCTTAAGTCGCGGCGCAATATATATATTGCCCTCGTTTAATCCCCCTTTAACCGCTTCGCTGCACTCCTTGCTTCTGCAAGCATGCTCGGGCTTACAGTACAGCCCGTATCCGAAATTGAGCGTCCGACGAAAACCTAAAGCTCCTTTTCGGCGATTCATGTCCGCCAATTATTTATCTGCCGAGCCATACCAGACGCAGCTGTAGGGGCTGTCCCTTTTGGCGGCCCGTATTCTCGACGTGGTGTAACTTGCATTGCTTTCGTTTAGGCGGCGGCGTAGAGCTTTTCGGCCGCGCGGTGAGCCAACGATATGTCGGACAATACCCTAATGGTCCTCGAAGAGCAGTCAATGTACGGTCGGATTGGGTGCAACGGCAGACAAGTTCCGGCGGGCGCTGTCGTGGCATTAGCCTGATTCGGCTGCGGACCTTACATTAGGCGAGGCGTTACGGAGAAGCCAGGCAACCGTCGGCACCTGACGGTCATACCGGGCCAACAAGACAGATGCTGCCTCGCTGCGCCCCGTTTCGCCTCCCCCATCTGCAGGCCTGGCCCTGTACGGCGTTGACGAATATGCGCTCAGAAATTGGCCGAATTGATGTCCCTCCCTCGCATCCATGCGACCCTCAACGACCGGGCAGCATAAGGAAAAGCACAATTGCGCCTAAGCGGCGGAGAGCAGTCGATTCGGAGGGACTTTTGCTAATGCGAATTACGCCTTATCCGGATAATCGTGTAACAAGAGATAAATAATCCAGCTTAGCTTGGCTCGCCGCAGTTTAGGCTCCCCTTATGGGGCCATGTTGGTTCAAACTGCATCAGCGTCGCGTCGAGCACAGACGCAATCAGCCGACTGCGGCATTTTTTGTAACAGTTCGAACGGGTCCTAAGATTTTGGGCGGCGGCCGCTGCATTAATCGGGGCAAAAGGCTTGTTACTGCGGCTGCTACTTTACGCGGTTAACGAAGGTAACCAAAATAACGCTTGGTTTATTATTTCGTAAATGGAAGACGAATAACTTGGAAAATTTATAAATCGCTCGAAGTATGATAGGTCCGGCGGAGTTGTATGTATCGGAGTAGTAGCTCTAGTTTTCGTAGAAAAAGCGGTGGTCGAAGGAGTTAAATGAACTCGATAAACGGAGGTGTGGCAGAGACGAGGCGAAGGAGACGGCGACGGTTAATCGAGAATTGAAACAAACGGCCGCATCATGCGTGTATGACGAGCTTGGAACGAAATCACGGCTTGCGATAGGTTGCAACATGATGAGCGGATAATGTAAGGGGATAGGCGGAGGAGGAGAAGAAAAAGATAGAAGGTCGAAGTCAAGAGTACATGTCGAAGGCATCGGCGGAGGTTGGAATATTTATGTACTGGAGGCGCAGTGCAGGGGTCTGGGGCGACGGGGCGGAGTCGCGACGGCGAGGGCGCCTTACTCGATTGGGAGGACTGCTAAAACCCGGAGGGGCAAGCAGCGTTTCCTCGATTACATAATATATTCTAGCTTGTAGCAGAATTAATAAATATTTTAAATTAAGGTTGCCAAAACGTTTACCTTAATCTTAATAACCTTCTCGATAACCTTTTCGATTTCGGTATCCACCTTGTTTACGGTAAGGACTTAATCGAATAAACTAATCCAGCTGGAAATTAACTGTATTAATCGACGGATTAGCATTATAGTTATATGCCCAAGGTATTTTCTGTCCTAGCGGAACGTAATATTATAATATTCGGGCTACCTTTCGGTTATATATTTCTTCTTTGAAATCTTTTAAGTTCTGAACTTATCGGGCCTGTACGATCTTTAAATTTTATAATGCATTCGTAATTTTTGAAATCTAATTAATACGGTTTAATGCGTTTTATTACGGTTAAGGGCTTTTTGGTCGCTATTACTTAAGCTGTTAAGTCGGGTAAAACCGTTCCTTTTCCTTTTAATTAATGTTAAAGCAAATACCTTTTTACTATCGTTTACGTTTTTTATATATAAAAAGTTTTACCTTATTTAAAGCCTAGTTTTTAATTAATATCGAAATATTGTTATAACTAATTACGTATAACGTCCTACACCACCTCCTCGGACACACCACCTCCTCGGACACACCACCTCGTCGGACACTTTTTGGCACCTCCCAACAACTAATGCAAATAACTCAACCATAACACGTTATATAGATTCAAATCAATCGTATTCTCTTTCGCCGGCCGTATCTACAGCTTCTGGACAAATGCACGCATTATGACAAGGCTTGCTGCGGATGCCATATTGCTATTGCTTTCTGCCAACCCGCCCGCAACCGACCAACTTTAGCAGCTGTCAACAGCAATTCTTTGCCACAACCCTTCTGTTGGCTAAAAGAACCTGTTCATCCTATATCGCAAGTATTCATCTTTCTGGGAAACGTTTGTTCTAATCGTGTAATTACGTAGATCTCGAGTTATTGCGAAATCAAGCCCGACACGCCCTGCCATACGTCCTGCCATACGTTCCGCCATACGCCCCGCGAGACGCCCCGCGAAACGCCCCGCACGGACCCCCCATGCCCCCCAACGCGCTTCCAACCCGCTCCCAACGCATCTTATAACACGTTCTCCGACGTATATCTTCAACGTATTGAAGCCGGACAAGAAATGCTCGCGTATTTGGATTAAGGATTCGGTCGAGAATAGTTATTTAGTCGGTCGGCTTTGGGTCGTACGAAATGGAGGGAATATTAACTTGGACGCGTTGGGCGTTGGTCGGTTGCCGGCAGGTTGGCAGGAAGGAATAGCAATTGGCGTCCGTAACAAACCTTGATATTATGCGTGCACTTGTCCAGACGCTCTAGATACGATTAGCGAAAAAGAATACGATTGATTGGAATTAATTTGACATGTTATGGTTGAGTCATTTAAGTAATTGTTGCAGCGTACCAGGAAAGTGTCCGAGGAGGTGGTGTGTCCGAGAAGGTGGTGTGGCACGTTAAGTCCTCTAGCTTTATAAACGAATTATTAAAAATCTTTTCAAAATAGTTAACGGACAACCTTTTTAGCAAACTTTTAATATATTCGTTTTTAGTAACTATTTTACCTTTTTGCTTAATTTTTTCCAGGATATTTTTTACTTTTGCAGCATGTTTTAAAAAGTATTTATAAATATAATCAGGGATACCGCGTTAAGCTTGTTTCGTTAAAATCTTTAATCGATCTTTAGCAGTTCGAATTTGTTTTAACTTCTATATTTTAAAGGGTTTTAAAATAGGTTTAGACGTTTCGTCTTATTAAGTTACTTTATTAGGTATAACTTTAACCCGGTTTTTTATAAAGGGATTATCGGTTTAGTAAGGTAATTCGGCGATTATTTCAAACTTTTTAAGCTTATATTTCGTAAATAGTTTGTTAATTTTTTTAAGTCAGTCGGTAATTCCAGTTTTTAAAAAACGAAAGTCCGGGAAGGCCGATAAATCCGGGAAGATTATTAAAAACGATAACTTATCTATAATGTTAATAGAAAAACCGTAATTAAATTAATCAGAAAGTCCAAAGGGTATAACGTTTGGTATAAGTACTTTTAATTCTATAAATGCCTTTAAGTTCTAGATTAATATAATTTTTTATCCTTTCAGTATTGTCACGATAGGGCTCAAGTCAGGTGTAACCAGTCTATTCCTATGGGGTAGGGTCGGGACAGAATAGACTTTTGTCTCTCTATAAGGATAGATAGGGGCTTAGGTCCCTTATATAGAATGAAGGCAGTGAGGGGTTCGATTAAGGAGGGTGGGTTACGTAAGGTATGCCAGCCCCAGGCTGCTAGGCCTGTTGTAACAATTATCTCCCCCTTTTCTGTAATGCCGGCCCGGCATTATATATGTATGTATATAATAGGTGGGGATGATATCGTTAAGTGATATATCTTTGTTGTTATAATCTGGGCCATCTAATGTGGGGTTTGTTATGCTTATAAATATGTACGATATTCCTAGGTAACCGCCTTATTTCGTGTTTGTTTCTATCTATAATTAATTTAGTTCCGTGCATGTATATGTAAACATTGCCCGGTTTTTTTAATCTTTCAACTTTTCTTTTCCGCGCAAACCTAATACCATCTTCTTTTGCGTTCGTTAAAGCACTTTATATTCGTCCACCTTTTAGGTTTTAATTATACGTTTTTTATCCTTGTTTTTTCGTTTCTGAATTAATCATTATGCTTTTTCGAAACCAAAGCAAGAAGATACGCAACCGCCGCTATAGTTTGCGTCTTTATGGCGTTATTTCCATCCCTGTTACTTACGTATGTCGCCTTTATTTTGGCAAGGCCGAGGATGCTTTCCGTCCTTATCGAGGTTTTCTTTTTGAGGTTTTCTGTACGTTTAAATCCCCGGATTCCTTTGCTTGTACTGGCTGTTTTGGTAGTTATGATATATGCAAGCCTGTAAGTTGATTCGCCTTTTATTCGCGCTACTTTTATTAACGTATCGGTTACCTTTAAAAGTGCTTTGCTGTTATAACTTTTAATATAATCCGTTTTCAAAAGTTTATTAAATAGTCGATTAAAATGTTCGACCAGTAGAGCGAGGACGACGACAGCAATCTTATTTAAGGTGCAGGTTTTAACCAACGTATCTTTTTCGCTGTTGCTTAATAACGTCTCGTTTAGGCCTTTTTCCGAATACTTTTTACCTACCGGGCAGAATTTGGTCTAACCGGTAAGGTCGGTATTATTGCGGTAAATCGCCTTATTTTCCTTATTGTTCCGGGCGTAGTTTATTAATGTTTTATCGGTTTTAAGAGGTTTGTCGTAAATACTAATCAATGGTTGCTGGTTGCCGTATCCTATTTTCCTTTCGTTATACGGCTTTTGCGCCTTTGGCTGTAAATACCTCTAATATTTTAGCGATTTTGTTCCGTAATTAATAGGATTAGCCTGCTGCTGAAAAGAAGGCCTACTGTCGTTAAACGTTTCCGCGTTTGCTGCTTAAGAACCGCGGCTTTGGTGACTAGCTTGCGGCTTATATGGCCTTTGTCCAAAAAATAAAGGAAGCTTTCCGCCGTAACGATAATACCTTTAACTTTGGCTCGGAAGATAAGGATAATAATAACTGAGATAACGAATTAGCTCGTTTCGTTATAAATATACGAAACTTTCTGGGTTAATTCGGTAAGGTTTTAAAATAGCTTCGAGCTTTTTAAAGAATTAAGTTCGATCCTTAGTATTGTAATTAAAGATATATAGTTTTTATTGTTTTTCGTAATAATTTTATAAGTTTTCCTGGGCGATATTATTAACGTTTCGGTATTTTTTAATAGTAAAAATATTTTTATATAGCTATTATTTAATTAATCAGTTTTATAGTTTCGAGCTAACGAAATAACTTATTTCTTTATTATTTCTGTCGTTAATAATATTTAGCAATAACTTTTTAAGCGTTTTGTATATCTTCGCTGTTAACCTATTAATTATATTCGGAAAGTTAATTTATCTATTTTACTTCGTACCATAATGGCCTTTGGGAAGTACGTTAACTTACGACGGCTTTAACTTTCCATTCGGTATTTTCTTTTAATTCGGGCATTATTAATAAATACTTAATTTTAACTGTCCAAGGTTTTAATAGTTGGATTAGGAAAATAAGATGTAAGCAGTTATATTACTAAGGAAAGGTTAAGCAATATACCTAGGAACCGACTTTGCTAATAACGCGGAATTGTCTAATATATTTAAAGGTTAATTTGCGGTATTTAATCTTTAAGTTTTTTGTTAATAGCCTTATTATTTGTCCGACTTTAAGGGTAAAAGTGTTACGAATTGGGAGTACCGTGACAGCTCCAGTATTTATACAGCTGCAAGCACCAGAATGATTGCCACAATTGCGATCATTCCGCCAATCTTTTGCCCTTGGCGCAACGGTATGGTGCAGCCGTAACAAAAAGATTTGTGCTTGTTGTTATAATATTTCTTATACGTTTCGGTCGTTTTTCGCCATCGTTCCCTTAATTCTTTTCGGATTTCTTTCAGCTTTTGAATTTTGGCATATATTACAAGAACCCTTATTAAGTGCCTTAATTTTCGAGAAAAGTTTTGAATTTAGGTTTGTATTTATATAAAATTTTAAAAAGAGCTTTTTCAGTAGTATTATTAACTGCAAAGTTAATTGCAAAAAAAGCTTCGAGTAATAACTTAGGCCAGGTTAGCTGTTAGTTCCCGATAAAACAACGAAAGTAATACTTAAGTATTTAATTCATTTTTTCCGTTTATTTATTAGTTTGAAAATAAAAAGTAATCGAAAGTTTTTGTTTAACTTTAGTATAATAATAAAGTTTTCCTTAAAATGCATTGGTAAATATTAAGCCTTTATTAAAAATAATCCTTATAAAGGTTCCATAATAATATTCGATCTTTCGATAAAATAATTTTGCAAGTTTAACATTAATAATAATAATAGCAACTGCGAAAAAAAATATTATCTTTGTAAATCGATTTATTATTATTAAAATAATATTAACCTTACGGCCTTAATACTAAACTGAAAGTAATCCAGTAATAAAATCCATAGTTAATTTTTTTATGGGTAATAAAAGTACAAGTAATACCTGTAATTCGCCATAAGGCCGGTAATATTTCGCCTTATTTCCGAAGCAGATAGTATAATTCTTAACGTAATTTCGCATATTTTTCTTTAGGTCCGGCTAAAAATATAGTTATTTAATTCGTTACTGGATTTTTCTTATGCCGAAATGGCCAGCAAAAGGGTTATTATGGTATATTTTTAGGATTTGGTAATATACGGCCTTTTCGTTTAGGATATATAATCGATTTCTGTATTTGACTAGTCCTTTAATGCCGATACTTTATTAAGGATTTATGTATTATCGTCTGCGAGTCCTTTTTAAATCTGTCTATATTCGGAATCGCGTTTTTAAATAATGCGAATAAGGTTAAGGAATGTTTCCGGGATTAGCAATTAGGCTGGGTCCTATGGGGTTTCCGTAATTTCCAATTTAGTTAAGCCCTAATTCGCTATCCGCGCCCGTTTACGCGTAACTGCTTAAGCTAAAACCTTGCGTTTTTCGGACGTCCTTTTCGCGAAAATAACGTTAGCTAATATTTCCGGCTCGGAGTATACTAGTGATAATTTAAAATTTACAGCTAGCTTCCTTTCGAACGTAAGCAGTAGTATTAAATTATCCGTCTTTTTTCCCATATAATTAAGGCGTTTCGAAGTTAAATTAGCTGGGTTTCTTTTTTTAAATTAATATTTAATTACAAAATCGGAAGGTGCAAATAATATATATTACCGAGCTTATCTGCTATTAAGTTTCGGAATGCTTATAAAACTTCGCAGGTTTAAATAATCTAATTTAATTTTTACGGTATATTTGTTGCCCTGTAAATAATAACGTTAATATCGGAAAAACTCCACGATAGTTATTATTTTTTAATCGGGCATCTCGTAGTTTAGCTTTATATCGTTAAATTTTCGCGACCAAAACGCGATTAGGTGCTACCTTCCTTAATTATCTTTCTGTAATAAAGTTCCAAACATGGCATATTTCGAGGTATTGGTTTTTACCAATATTTGTTTTTTAAGGTCAAAATATATCAAAAAAGTGCCTTACTAAATGTAGCTATAAGCTTTTTAAAAGCTCCTTTCGCTGGCTTATTTAGAAAACCTTATCTTAGTTTCCTTTTTAATGCAGGCTTTTTTAAGTAATGAATTAAAAAAATTGCAATCCGTAAAAGCTTTTTAATAAAACGGCGGTAAAAGTTGCAAAATTTAGTAAATTATTGTATGGCATAAATAAATTCGAACTCCGGCCATTTCTAGATAGTTTTTATTTTAGCCGGGTTTATAAAAATTCCGTCCTTTAAAATTACATATTTAAGGAATTTAATAAAAGGTTGATAAAATTGGTATTTGGAAGGTTTCGCATAAAAATCGGCATTCCATAGCCTTTCGATCACTTTTTGTAGGTGTTTCGTACGGAATTTTTTATTTGCCGAAAAGATTAACATGTCGTTAAAGTATGCTATGCAAAAATAATTAAAAATGCCTTAAAGGGCTTGGTAAATATAAGTTTGAAAAGTGGCAAAAGTATTAGTTAATCCTATAAGTAGGATAAAGAATTTATAGTGCCTGTAACGTATACGAAACGCGGTTTTCCATTTGTTACTTTCCTTAATGCAGATTCGGTAATAAACATCCTTAAAATCGATTTTGGAAAAGATTTTAATTCCTGTAATACGGTTAAGCAGCTTCGAAATAAATGGGAAAATGTAACAATTTTTAACCGTTACCTTGTTAAGTTTACGGTAATTTACGCATAAACGTAATCCTTTATCCTTTTTAGGTACGAAAAGAATAAGGGCTCTAATAGGGTTAGTTAATTCCTTAATTTTGCCGCAGGCTTTTATTTATTCGATATAAGTTTTTAACTCTTGTAATTCGTTATAAGCTAAAAGATATATGGAAAAGTAAAGAGGTTTAGTACTAAGTAAAAAATTAATTGCATAATCCGTTTCTTTTCGGCTAGGTAAAGTATTTGCATTATTAATGTTAAAAAAGTTTACATAATTTCGAATAGTTTCAAGAAGGTCCTTGATATTCGTAAGCTTCGAGGCCGAAATGTCGTCGGACTTATCTTTAATATATATTGATTTTGGTAAGGTAATAACAACGTAGCAAGTTGCCCAGTTTTTGCAAACTTTTGCGAAAGCTTTTGGCGGAAATAATTCGAAAAATAAGGCATAAAGACCGTAGTACCATTAATTCAAAGCCGAATTAAGGATAATACGTTGGCCTGCTAATATTGCTTGTGATAGTAAAATTGGATTTCCGTCTTTTTTTGGATTTCGGTTAATAGCAATATAAAGGCGTTTAATTCGACGGGTAGTTCCTTTTTTGTTTTGAAAGATAAGTTTAACCTAATAAATTCCGTACGTAAAAATAAACATATTTCCAAATACATTCAGGTTAATAGTTCGATAAAAGGTTCGTACCAACTTATGCTTTAAAACAAAATTATAATTGATCAAATCGACAGCAGCGCAGGAATTTAAGTTAGCATTAGTATATATAAAATATTTCTTTTTTAAGAAAATGATTGTATATAGGGTATAAAAGATACGCGAAATAGGAACGAAAAGATAAAAATTAAGCTTAAGTTTAATTGCTGTATTTAAGCCTTTAGCCCGTTTCCCTGTTCCATTTTTTTAGAGCAATAACGTCGAATATGACCTATTTCTTTATATTTAAAGTAAGCGTTACTGTTGAAATTAAGGGTCCGTTATGGCTGTAAAGTAAAAGGTTAAGCTTTTAGCTTTAGGGTTTTATCGTTAGCAGTATAATCGTAGGACCGGTTAAAATTCGAGTTCCTTCGACCTTTTTAAAATCTTCGTCCCTTTTGATTATTACGGCTTTTTCGATTAAAAGAAGAATTTTGTTAAGGTTTTGTATTAGTTTTGTTATTAGGATAGTTTCGCTTGATATCTGGATTTTTATTATCATTTTTTCGTTAACGTTTCCTGCTGGTTGTTGTACTGCGATCCCCCTTTTTAGCGTTTATTAGGAAATCCTATCGTCGAGCCGCAAGGTCCACTATGTTATTTCGTTTCTGAGGTAGGTAATTTATATATTTTACGATGTTTTGTTTAAGGGCTGGAAGTAATTTAGCGTAATAAAATTTCGCCCGGTCTTTTTCTGACTTTTAAGTGGTTTGCTGGCTTTTTAGTGATGCAAGGTAATAGTTGAATTTTTAGGGGTTCTGGTCCAGTTGTTGGCGGGTTTCCTTTAGGTTATCTGCTAGCTTAGCTTTTAAGTTCCCCAATAATCGAATGTATAACTTCGTTTATGCTTTAAACGCCTTTTAATTTTTTGTTAAACGTATGCGTTTTTTAGTAATTCCGAACTTAATTCGTGTACTAAAAAGTTGTTTATAATCTTGTTTCATTTTGTTTTGTACAAATAGGATTTTAGCCTGTCCTTTTTGGAATTTGTGTAATAAACATTCGAAAATTACCTTACATTTTTCGATTTAGGATTCCTATTTAGCGTAATAAAATCGAAGAAACAGTTTGTTCTGTTCGAATTAAATATACTTTCTTAAATCTACATTTAATTCCGACTTCGAATCGTTTAACGTTCGT
The DNA here is from genome assembly GCA_004155945.1 of Monosporascus sp. mg162. Taxonomy (NCBI): domain Eukaryota; kingdom Fungi; phylum Ascomycota; class Sordariomycetes; order Xylariales; genus Monosporascus; species Monosporascus sp. mg162. Next base: position 96,563 of record QJNY01000219.1, read on the forward strand.
CTATAGCTCGAGGTGAATATATCCTAATTATTTTCTGAGCTAGATAAATCGCTTAAGTTATAAGATAAAGAGTTATTCCTTTAGCGAGTAAGTCGTCGATTTTTCTTTAAAGTCTTTAATAAGCGGGCCACTTTCTTCGCTAACGCGGCTAATTTAAAGCGCTTACGTCGATGTTGTTTCATCTTTTTATTATAACGTTTTTTTTACTTTTGCGTTTGCTTGCTAGATGTCGTAAGGTTTTGATTGTTTAAAGGTATATGCTAAGCTTTTAAGTAAAAGTCCGTAAACGTATTAATAGAATTTCGTTAATGTTCCCGGCTACTTTCGCCAGGGTTTATGTAATAGCTTTCCGAAAAGCCTTAGGTAAAAGATTCGGCCATTATATTGCTGGAAGGTATAATTGTAAAGGTATCAAATAGTATAATTGCTATAATCAGGGTTACAGGTAACTTCAGGGTAAAAGAGTTTAAATTGTCACGGTAGGGCTCAAGTCAGGTGTAACCAGTCTATTCTTATAGGGTAAGGTCGGAACAGAACAGATTCTTGTCCCTTTATAAGGATAGATAGGGGCTTAGGTCTCTTATATAGAATGAAGGCAGTGAGAGGTTCGATTAAAGAAGGTGGGATACGTAAGGTGTGCCAGCCCCAGGCTGCTAGGCCTGCCGTAACAAGTATATTAAGAACGATTCTAGAATTTACTTAAACAATCGTAACTTTAGTTGGTTTTAGGAATTTAATCGGATTGTTAATATTTTAGGATTTAATTTCGTTAAGTTTATTGTCGTAAGAATTCTTTATTAATCGGTATTAGACGGTTGTATTTAAAGTAGGATTTCGATTTTTTTGTAATGTTAAAAAGCTTCGGTATTAGTAATAATCCGTATTATAATTAAACTTATGTAATAATTTTAAGAAGTTTTAATAAGCTTTTAAAAAATTTGCTAACGTTCCATATAAGTGAACGGGACACACAAATGAACGGGACACTTCTTGGCACTTCGCAACAACAAATCCAAATAACTTTACTACAACACATCAATTTGATTTTAAGCAATCGTATTTTCTTTCGCGGACCGTATCTATAGCTTTTAGACAAGTGCACGTATTATATCAAGGCTTGTTGCGAACGCCATGTTGCTATTATCTTCCCTTAACCTGCCCGCGACCGATTACTACTTACCGCGTCCAAGCCAATATTACCCCCATTTCGCATAACCCAAAGCCGACCGATTAGATAATTATTCTCGACCGAATCCTTAATTTAAATACGCAAGCATTTCTTGTCCGGCTTTAATACGTTGGATGTACGCTGCAAAATACGTCGGGGAACGTATTGTAGACGTGTGAAGGACGCATTGAGGGGCGTGTTGGGGGCCCGTGCGGGGGTTGCTCGCGGGGCTATGGCAGGGCGTATTGGACGCGTATGGTAGGGCGTATCGGGCTTGATTTTGTAATAACTCGAGACCTACGCAATTATACGATTAAAACAAACGTTTTCCAAAAAGATGAATACTTGCTATATAGGATAAATAAGTTCTTTTAGCTAGCAGAAAGGTTGTGGCAAAGAATTGCTGCTAACAGCTGCTGAAGTTGGTCGGTTGCGGGCGGGTTGGCAGGAAGGAATGGTAATATGGCGTCCGCAACAAGCCTTGATATAATGCGTGCACTTATCTAGAAGCTGTAGATACGGTCCGCGAAAGAGAATACGATTGCTTGGAATCAATTTGATGTGTTGTGGTTGAATTATTTGGATTTGTTGTTGCGAGGTGCCAAGAAGTGTCCCGTTCATTTGTGTGTTCCGCTTACTTGTGTAGGACGTTAAAACTTATTTCAAATTAATTAATATTATTATTCCTTAAATTACTTAGATTCTAAAATATTGTTGCAACCGGAATATATTTAAGCATAAAATAAATAACTATCGGTAATAATTATTTTATTTTATTTTTTTCTTTTTTTTCGGACTTGAAAAATAAATAACCTTCTTTGTTTATTATCCGTCCGAATAACTTTATCTTAATTATCGCTACGTCGCTGGTTATCTAACTGCACTTTTTTTAACTTACTAATTTATATCTTTATTATTAAATTAAACGTTATAATATTTAAACTTAATAGAAAAAGTAAATCCTAAATAATACCGCTTAATAATAACCAAACGAAATGCTGCCCGAATAACGCTAAAAAAAATCTAAAATATATCTTATGGTATTTTTTTTCCTAATTTCTATATCGTATTAAAAAACGTTGTTCCTTTTTAGATACTTTTCTTTTGTATATAAAATAAATAGCTTTATAATTTTATTTCTTTTTCTATCCGTATTCGTTATCCTGTTTATATTGTTAATATTACCGTTATTATATTTGTTTTAATTAGTTTAAATCTTAATAACTACGTCGCCAACAACGTAATTTTAGCTTTTTCAGCCCTTGTTAATCACATTTTATATTTTGTTTTGCTACGTAATCTTTTATTAATACGTATAATATCGTAAATTACGTAATCAGTTTAAAACTTAAGTAATTAATTTATACTTTAAAACTGATTATTTATACGCGTTCGTACTTTTTCGCCGTTGTTTTAATAAAGCTATTCTCGTAATAAGGTCTTAATTTAACAGCTTTTTCTTATTAATCGTATAAAAAGTTACATTATTGTTATAATCGCGGTCGTTAATTATATACCGCTTAAGTTATCGTACCTAATAGCTATAATCGTAATCGAATCGTAATGTTTTTAATTAAAACCTCGTCCCTTCCGTTCCTTTCGACTTGTTATGGGAAATCGAGATCCGTCGGCAGCTAACAAAAGCTAATATTCTTTTCTTAGGAGCTAAATGAATCGGGACGGGAAGACTCAATTCCGATCAAAGCATTTTTGAGGGCGGTATCACAATAAAATAGCCGAATGTAACGGTAATAAAGGCAAACTGTCAGGTGCTAGGGGCGACTAGCCCAGAGCCTGGTGCAAGAGGTCGGCGATTAGTCCAAAGTCCGATACGGGGTCTATATATATATGGGTGGTTTCTCCTAGATTGCTACAGGAAAAAGGAGAAAGAGCAGGTTTTAAACTGTTGCCGCTACTGTTCAATATATAGGTTACCTTGCCATTCTAACCTTCCTAAACACATTTAACAGACTAAAACCTTCCCATTTTGGCCGGACCGGCAAGGAACCGCATTATCGTCGTTACTCCTTTGATTCCATGTTAATGGCTTAGGTCGCCGTTATCCCGTTATTGTCCAGTTGCTATCCCGTTATCTTGTTGCTGTTTTGTTACTGTTTAGTTGCTGTCCCGTTGTTACCTTTTATTCTGTTAGTTGCTATATCGTATCGACCAACTAACCTAACTAACCGGCCGACCGATAAGCCCTTGCTGCTAAATAGCACGTCGCCGTTAAGATGTTGCCGTTATGACATCGCCGTTTAAGAGGTTACAGAATTGCTTAAAAGGTTGCTGTTAGAATGTTGCCGTTAGGTCGTTGCGATTAGGTCGTGTTACGAATCAGGACCTGCTCTCCCTGCCTGGGCAAGAACACCCTACGGATAAACTTCGGGTATAGGTGTCTTGGCTTTTCGATGTGATCTGGAGGATCTGATGGATCTGGACCAGATTACACAGATCCAGCAGATTTACGACACATCCATAAAAAACTAAAGGATATATAACGGATGGGTTTTTCCTATAAATAACACCTACTTAATTTCGCTTTTTAATTATCAATTTAAGTTTTTAATCAAAGGTAACGTTTTGCGATTAAAGGAAAAGTCCGCAAATTTCTTTAACGAACAAACTACTGAATTATTTTTCGCTCTATTGTTATTTACAAATCAAGAATCCCATTCGAATATTGCTTATATTTCCAGGTGGTCGTATAACAGGTTCGTTATATTTTGATAGCTCTTTACTTAATAGCCGACGAATAATTTAAGGCCCAATTAGGTATAAGCTTTCCTGAATCCAATAAAAACGATATTGCAAAACGGCGTTCAGAAAACAAACGATATACCCGATCGCCCTCGCTAGCAAGCAATTAACATCTAAATTAAAACATCCTACCTTTTATTAAAAAAGTTCTTTCTTTAATTGACAACATAGCCCCCGCTAATACTCGGTCTTAAGGAAAACCTTTTTTCTAGTAACAACCTTCCCCGGTTCCAAAGGAAACCATTAAAATCCAAGAAAACAAACCGGAAAAGGAAAAAAAGGAATCCGACAGCCCGAAAGGTAAAAAAAAGAATTTACGATTAACGACAAGTTACGCACCTTAATAACTAAATTTCAAGCGGTAAAAAAGGAAAATATTAAACTCACTCGACAGCAAAGATTTTCGACATTGCTTTTATTTAACGCAAATTAATCCCGCGAAAATATTATTCCACCCCTTGCTTATTATAGAATGCCAAAGGTTAAAAGTTATAAGCTAACCCCTCCAAAACTCTACGACGGTACCATAAATATAGAAAGATTCTTGGTACAGGCTAAACTTTACCTTAAGTTTTTCGAAAATCCTTTAAGGGAAAATTATCAAAAAGTATTAGCTATCACCTAGCTGCTTACAGGAAAAGTTTTTTAATGGTTCCAGCCAATTATAAAAGATTATTTCGGAAATTACCTTAACAAATTATCCGATTTTACTAATTACATTTTTAATAATTACCAGCATTTGGAAAAACAAATACAAACTTTATTTAAAAACCCAGATAAACAGCAAAATACCGTTAAAAAGCTGCACCTTTTCCAGCAGACAAAATCGGCGACTAAATACATAACGGAATTTAATCGCCTTATAGCAACCTTTTACCTACCGAAAAGCACCTTGTTTTACTTTTATTACGATGGCCTAAAGTTACAGGTTAAGGACGAAATATACAGGGTACCTAAAATAAAATCCTTCTAGGATTACATTAACAAGGCTATTATTGCCGATAGACGTACCTTTAACAGGTACCTGGAAAAAAAAGGGTTTAACAGAAAAAGAGACGATCGAAGCCCTAATAGCAGGTTCTAAGAAAGCAAAAATAAGAACAGGACCCAAAAAAAAGCAAATATCACTTTAAGGAAATCCAAAAAGGATAATGAATTGGGACGGGGAGACTCAGTTCCGATCAGAGCATCTTAGATAGACGGGTCACGATAGAATAGCCGAGTGCAGCGGTAATAAAGGCAAAACAAAAACTTTGTATTTTGGGTCCGAGTTGAATCAGACTTTAGAATGTAGATGAGTGTGTGTGAACAATGATCGGTAAACGATGATGAATAAGTCTCGGGGTTGCGCCCGTCGAAAGAGCTCCTAGAAATATATATGTGGAGCTAACTAACTGATCAGCCAAGCTATGCCCCCTGGCCCGGCACCTTATACCATTTCAACCCTTTTTTCTTGAGATGAGATTGTCCTTAATCCATCTTGAAAAATAAATGAAAATATAACGTAACCAACTTCTAACGCTATAGACCATATATAAAACTTATTGATTAATTTGATTAGCGTTTGCGCGGCTTGTTTTCCATTATTTTCAACTTAGGGCTTCGTCCTCGACGTTTGGCCAAATCCTTTCGCTGCTTGGCCTTTTTTTGTTCCTTTTAAGCCCTGTCCTTTGGTTTCTTTATACTGATCAAAGACTTGTACCTAGCCCAGCCTGGCTATCCTTGCGGAAAGTATGGTTTTGGTTTTTGCCCTGCATTTTCGAATATGTTTCTTACCTATTTGTACGGCGTAACATATTAACCCTGTACTATTGCTATTACTCGCTGATCACCAACCTTCGGTCGAGGCTTATATTTTATCTTAAATGGTAATTTCGTAAATGTTAGATTAGGTCGTATAGCTTTAGGTATTAAAAGGCCAGTTTAAATTAATAAAGGAAAAGGCATTAATATCGAAAATAGTCGTACGGATAATTACTGAAATTAATTAGAACGTTGCTTTTATTTACGTCGTTTACCATGGAATGGTCGGGCAAATTAATCAAAGTTTGGTTCGTCGTTATCTTCCTTAATTAATAAGAACGGGGGGTTTCCAGGCTAATTTCTTACGTTTTTTTCAGCGTTTTCCTTTTTTAGTTTCAAACCTAGGAATTTTCTGATTATGTCGATAATTCTGTTTTCCATTCGATATTTGCCAAATGCTTTCGTTTCGGTTATAATTTGGTTTTCTCATTTTGCAGGGTCGCGGTAAATAATATAAAAAACATAAGCAATCTATAATCCGTAAGCATAATGTTTGGTTTAGGTAAGCATTTTGACGATTACCATACGGGCAGGCGGATTGTTAAGTCCTAATTTTCTCTATGCTTTTCGGTATAGCTGGAACAGTAATTAAGTACGATTTTCGGTAACATAAATATCGAATATTAGCAATAAACGCTTTAATCGATCGTACAATATATTAATTTAATGCCTTATTAAACCTTTATCAGTTGGGATTTTGATTTAGGCGATAGATTATACATATTTCGGGTTATTGGTATTAATTGCCTTCTGAATTTTATCAGGAAGTGGTTTGAATTTGCTATATAAAATTATTCGTCCAGCTTTTGGGATGACGGCGATGATTCTTAAAAATGCGTCCTGGGCGGTTATCTGGATAAGGGCAGTAACATTTGCAGAATGTAAATAAGTTCTGTTTTAAACGATTATAATGGTTTGTTACAGATATCCAGTTATTTCGTTATACTACGGTTTTGTTAACTAGTATGGTAACGGGTTAATATTTCTCTATGGACGTTAACTATCAGTATTCCTTAGGTATATGGGAATAAGCCGATTAAAACGAATTTAGGGTGCAACTTCTTTTAAGGGATAAGGGGTAAAACTATTATTGTGCATTTTTTTAAGGAATTGTACCATATTATCGTTTTCCTATACGGGTATATTAGCTAATCGTGCAAGTTTTCCAAAATCCGAAGTATTTAACTTTTTGGAGCTTTCGCCTTTATCTTACATGGTACGCTTTTTAAGCTACGATATAATAATTGGGAATATACTGATTAATATGCTTAAGTATAGTATTAGGTAACTTAGGGATAATAATAGTAGTTAAAAATAATGTGTAATATATGTATATAGGTATATTGGTATAGGTGTAAATAGTTTGTAGGTGTTAAGGTGTAATTATTATATAGATACAGGAATTCGCCAGAATTTGTCAGTAACTTGTGCGTCCAACTGGTTAAGTACATTTAGAGCCTATGTACCGAATTTTTGCAGATAAAACGTATGCGCCGAAAAAATTCCAGAAAATTTCATCCGAAGTTGTATAGGTAGGTGCCCTCGTCGTCGCCCTTTTTGATCAGGTATATGCATTCATTTTTTTTTTTTCGTACCCATACTTCTTTTTGCATCTTTTCTACAACACCACTCCAACTTTTTCCTCCAAACCTAACATATATCCAAACATATACATAATTATCTTTATTGCATTGATCAGTACCATTATAAGTTCTTGTTAACTATTAGATTTACGCAGTTCCTTGGGTTTTCGCGGAAATGCAGACCCAGGTGATCTTGTCCTTGCTATAAAAGAATCGTCCATTAAGAAAAAGTTTGGTCCAGGTAATAAGCCTTTAAATTCTGGTACCAAAAAGCCTGTCGATCCTAGGGTTAAGGCAAATATCGATAAGCTGGACCAAATTTTTAATTATCGTCGTAGAATCTTGGCAGTGTCAAATTCGTCCATATTTTCCAGGTTATTAATCCGTCGTATCGATAAGCTTTTGGGCAGTATTCGGGATTTAAAGTCTTTATATAATTCTGATGACGTTCGCAAATCATAAAACCCAATATATCGTTAAGCACCTATTTTTGATTTTACCCCTACCTTTTAGTACAGATTCCGTAGTATAGATCCTAATCAAGATATTTTACTACCAGAAATACCGGTTATGGATAATTTGCTGCTCTTAAAACCTTGGCCGGTTCGATATATACTTCTATTAATAGAGGTAGTTAAGATACTTCCAAAGCTTAGTCCAATCTTTGGTGTCGTTAAATAGACAATCGGTGGTCGGCGATCAGTGACGCCTGTACTTATTCCTATTAACTTACCGATATTTAATAGCAGTTTATTCGCTAGATTTTTATTAAGTGCTTCGACAATCCCAGCACGTCGGGCAAGTCCTCGGATTACTAATTGGGTCCCTGGGCCATATATTAATATCGAAGCGTTACGTTTTCGTTGCATTTATTTCGAAAATAATTAAGACGTAGCCAGATTTGAAATAAAAATAATATTATATACCACGTTACATTTAAGCATATTAAAGTAAATACTTAAGCTTTTTTGTAACATCGTTGATAAAATCCGTTAATCAGTACAAATGCTCGGGGCTATGTTTATCAGCGTTATTAGTAGTCCAGCTATAAGTTGGTATTTACAATAGCAGATCGAGGGTAAAAACTTTTAAGCGGCCGCAAATACTTAGTCCAATATAATCAGGTACCTCCAGTTAATGGAAGATTTAGTAGCTTATTTAATATACGTCGAAATCTATCGGGCCAGTCCTTTAGGTCATTTTATAGCTGTTTTTGTTAAGGATCCTAAATACGTTATTAATTTATTTATTTAGGCATTCGGTATACTTAACCTGGTGCCTTATGAACTTTGCGAAAAACGGTATGTAATATCGGAACATTTTAATCAATACGGAATGTACCTATTCTTTGAGTATTAGTTAATTCCTGGCTTTTCTGACGGGATTTATAGTAACTATATTGGGTTTATCGAAAGGCATAATTATACCTTCCGGAACAAGCGGTTTAAAGCATTTAAAGTTAGCTTTTTACGATCGCTATAAATCAAAAAGAATATTCGTACAAAAACTTATCCCATCATTAAGATATACGATAAGGATTGGCTTTAAAGTAAAGTAGAAAAATATATTATTAATCCCCGGTTCCGAACGAATACAGCGGAACCTACTGATTATAAATAGAGCATAATAGTTATTGTATAAGGTATCGATAAGCAGGACGATAAAGGAATTTAAGGAAATTCGTAAAAGTTTAAAAAAGTTTAAAAGAATTTAAAGAAATTACTGTATTTTAATTTCTTATAATTAATCGCGTTAATTTCCTCCGTTTTCTTAATCGTATCGTTTTTATCGTATTACTGTCGTCCATAACTGCATAACCTTTAAATCGGCTACTTAATATCTGCACCTTAATATTTATTTTTACAAATTTTAAAGCTTTAAGCTGTTAATCTTTAAATAATTCGACATTTGCAATATCTGAAATATTTAATATCGTATCGTCGCTTTAATCAAAAAATAATTTCGTTTAATCGTTTTCTTATAAGTTAATCGGCTTCCAATATCCTTTTTCATTTTTTACAAATTATTTCAATTTATTAACAGGGAAAATACTTTGCAACTTCGTTTTATCAATTTCTTTTAAACAATAAGTACCTAAATTAATAATATTATTAATTAAATACGGGCGAATCTAACGGTACTTTAATTTTATATTTCTGGATATGTTTATATATCGTAACGTATTATATAACAATACCAGGTTATTTATTTTTAAAGGTTTACTTTTTATTTTGTTCTTATCCCTTTTATTCGCTAATCTAGCTGCTTTACGGCGCTGCTTAGCGATCACTTTGGTAACTTTAACCACGTTTTTAACTTTCCTTTTTAAAAGCCGAATTCTTTACGCAATTAGATTTTCTTTCGGCGTATCTAGATTCCAAGTTATAATTTTCCATGTCGGTAAAATTATTTCGATCGATAAAAGCGTTTTCTGTTCGTACAGCAATTTATAAGGGCTAAGGCCATAACTTTTCATAATGGTGTTGTCGGCGAAGAGCATCTTAGGCAAGAATTTAACCTATCCTTTGCCAGTCCCATTCGTTGCTTTTATTAATGCTTTAACGATCGGAACGTATCCTTTTTCGACCAGACTTTGTCGCTAGGCTACATACGCGGCACCAACTTTTCTTTTAATTCTTAATACTTCGCAAGCTTTAATAACCTCGCCCTTATTCTCTAAACCTCCGTCAATCTTAATCTTAATCGGGACATTATATCGATAAAAAACGTATTTATCTAAAAACTTCTTGATCGCTGCTGACGTAACTAATTACAGGGCTTTGGCTTCCAAATAATCGGACAATTTGCACCTAGCTTTAACCGTAACTTTGCAGCTATCGTTATTGGGCATAAATTGAATATCGATCATCCAGATAACAGCTATGTTAATCGGCTACGAAAATCCATGGCCTTTTTTAAAGTGTCGATCGGCTGCTTTCTGGCACTTAACATATGTAAGCACTGCCTTCCGAATATGGCCAAATATGCTACGCTAATAATACAAAGCTACTATGCGACGATAGGTCGAATTTCGTTCCTTATGGCCATAATCCTTATAATATTACCTAATTACCGCAAATCGCTTTTGTTCGGTATCAACCACTTGCCGGCTACAATACCTCTTATTTACCTTACGCCAAAAAATACCGTCCTAAACAAAGTAATTCAACGCTTCGGATTTAAAAGCAGTTCGCTTTTTCCTTAAAGCATTATCGAGCCGATTAGGGAAATCCAATATCATTAAAATTTTAATATATTTTTGCAACTTTTTAAACCAGTTTCCGATAAAAGGTCCTTGTCGCCGATCTGTATCAATAGGTACAAAAGTTATATTAATTAGAATAAGGTTAAACCGAATAACATTAAGCTGGACATTAATAAAATTATCGATTTCTTTTTTCCATTAATCATTTAGCGCGTTAAAGGCTTTAGGTAGCTTTCGGAACAGGTTATCCGCTGTTATAGTTTTCCTGCCGGGAATATATTTAATTTCGAAATTAAACATTTTTATCCAGGCGACCTAACGAATAATTATAGCACCAAATAAAAAGCTTAAAAAGTTATTAATTTAAATTATTAATACCTTAACGTTAATTTCTAATACGAATCGGATTTTATAAATATAATTCTGGCATCTCCTTAAAATCTTAAAAACAGCTCGATATTTCAATTTGCTAACGTCGTAATTTAGCTTAGCACTTTTCTAGGTACCACTTTTAAAGTACGCGGGATACTTTATTCCATTAATTAATTAACTAAAAGTATTTTTAAAGCTTTTTTTGTTCGCGTTTATTTTTATAATAATTTTTCCGGCATTAAAGCTATAATCCAAAATAATTAAAGTCGGGATAATAATAACTACTTTTTTAACATTTTTATTGCATAGTTTTAATCGAAACCCTAAATAAAAGGTTAATTTTTCCGAAATAAACGGGTAAAAGGCTTTATCTTAATAGCGAAATACGTGATAAATATTCGATAATAAACGATAATACCTAGAAAGGCTTTAACCTCCGAAACGTTCTTATATGGTTAGATCTTTAGGACTTTTTCTACCTTAGCTGTGTCTAGTCGCCGCCCATTCGTTCCACAGATAAATCCGATTATAACGGTTATTTTTTTGATATTATTAAAACTTTTTCATATTAATCGTCGTACCAGCAAGCTTATAGTTAAAAAAGGTCTTATCTATATTAACGATATACCTATAAACGAATCGCCGAATTCCTGGAAAGATCTTCTCGTCGTTATATCTTGTTTTTAAGCTTTTAACCCTAACGTTATCGACGAATGGCCGGGCTATATCGGGTATCAAATCGTTTAAAATCCTTTTAACTATACGGCAGAAATAAGTTATAAAGTTGGTAAACCTTTAAGGTATGGTAATATACCTTAAAAGTTTTAACGGTATTACGAAAGTGGTAAAATCTTTGCTATTTGGAACTAACGTAACCTAATCGTAACCTGAAAAAAAGTTCACCAAGGTAATTAAAAAGCATATAACAAAATCCGCAGAAAATTCGTCGCAATTATCCGGCATAAAGGTATTTCGCAAAGTAACAGCATTTAGTTTAATCGCTGAATTAATCAATCGGAACTTATTATCCCTTTTTTCGATTAAGAACTAGGTATTTCTGTATATAACATAAAACTATTTAAGGATATTTCGCTAAATACGCACTTGTAATACTTCGATTAGCTTGTTTTTAATACTCGCCGGCACTGTTATGCCCTTGGCTTGCTACGCCTTGTAAGAGATCGTTCGAATCTTATAATCTGGTGCGATATTTGATTTAATTCTGCCACATTTTTTCCAATCCCAGGTTAAAGCAGCTTCTTTGCGAAAAAGTATTTCCTTAAAAAAGGTTTTTTTCTTCAGGGGTAAACTTATTTCCTAACTAATTAAGAACTTCGTCGGCGCGTTCCTTAATAAGTCGGGTTCCTCGGAGCATAGTGGTAAATTTAGGGAACAAAGTAGTCAAAGGTGTACCAGGTTTATCGGGCTTTTCGCCATCTTAATTAATAACTTGCTAAGCTTTTTCGAATTCTTTAACCTTTTAATTCGGGTTTCCAGGGGATATTAATCTATTAAAGGGTGCATCGTCGACAGGGACTAATTTTTTTTATTTAAGTTTATATATTGTATTAATTTAAACGGTTCGATTATTGTTAATCTTTTGTTATATTTCGTTTTATAATATTTTATATAAGATATGCGCCAGGTCCTCGTCGTTAAACTGGCCTAAAATCTTATTTCCGGGTTCCAGCTTATTACTTTTAGGTTTTTGAATAATTTTCGCGTTTTAATTAACGTAGGTATTATTGATCGAAAAGATATAAGGGCCTGTAACTTGTTCGTTTATCCTTTTGTTCGTAAGCCTGCTTTCGCCAATAGAACAGCTTATTATTTTACCGGCTGCTTTTTTTTTGGCTTTTCGTTAATGCGAATATTACGCGTAATACGCCTTGCAGGAACTAAAGGGATAATAATCTTCGACGGGCCAAACTTTAAGATTTCTTTTATTACGTCCGGGTCCATATTAAGCGTTATTTTCGATTTAGCCATAAAGTTAAATTCCAGAATTAGTGGCTACGTAATGTAATAGTTATTGACGACAAATAATAGAATAGTGATTAATTGGCCAGTTAACTAGACGGAAATTTTGATTATACTTTCGAATAAAATCCTTTTTTAAGAATTAAAGCCCAAGAACGATACGTAGATTTGTCGCATAACTAATCCATATTGCTTAACTGTTACGGATTGAGATCTCCCGTTGTCTACGGGAGACCAAAAGGGGAATGACCTCGGGTCGGGTAAACTTCGGTGCCAAGAATGGTTTCTGCGGAGCTTATAAAGACACCTCAGAAACACCTTAAAGACATTACAGAGATATTATAGAGATTAAACGAAGGTTATACTGGAGGGAAAGGATATATAAGACTTTTATATTTCCTTGTAAAATAGTACCTATTTAGTTTCGTTCCTTAGTTATTAATCTAAGTCTTTAATTAAAGGTAACGTTTTTCGATTAAGGGAAAAGTCCGCAAATTTTTTTAACGAATAGATTATTGAATTATTTTTCGCCTTATTGTTACCTGCAAATCAAGAATCCCTTTCGGATATTAATTACGCTTCCAGGTGGTTATGTGACAGGTTCGTTATATTTTGATAGTTCCTTAATTAATAGCCGACGAATGGTTTAAGGCTTAGTTGGATATAAGCTTTCCTGAACCCAGTGAAGACGATATCACAAAACGGCGTTTAGAAAACAGACGATATACCCGATCGCCCTTGTTAGTAAGCAATTAATATCTGGATTAAAACATTTTACCTTTTATTAAAAAAGTCCTTTCTTTAATCGACAATATGGCCCCCGTTAATACTCGGTCTTAAGGAAAACCTTTTTCCCAGCAATAACCTTCTCCGGTTCCAAAGGAAACTATTGAGGTCCAGGAAAACGAACCGGAAAAGGAGAGGAATCCGATAGCCCGAAAGGTAAGGAAAAAGAACTTACGATTGATGGTAAGCTGCGTACCTTGATGACTGAACTTTAGGCGGTAAAAAGGGAAAATGTTAAATTCGCTCGACAGCAAAGGTTTTCGATATTGCTTTTATTTGGCGCGAATTAGTTCCGCGAAAATATTGTTTTACCCCTTATTTATTATGGAATGTTAAAGGTTAAAGGCTATAAGTTAACCCTTTTAAAACTTTATGACGGTATTACAGATATAAAAGGATTTTTGTTTTAAGCCAAATTTTACCTTAAGTTTTATGAGAATTCTTTAACGGAAAATTATCAAAAGGTGATAGTTATTTTTCAGCTGCTTATTGGAAAAATTTTTTGTAGTCCGAACTTATTATAAACGATTACCTTGTAAATTACCTTGATTAATTTTCCGATTTGACTAATTATGTTTTCGGTAATTATAAACATTTTAAGGAAAGAATGCGAACTTTATTTGGAGATTCCGATAGAGAATAGCATACGGTCGAATAGTTGCACCTTTTCCAGCAAACTAAGTTAGCAGCCGAATATGCGATTAAATTTAATCGCTTTATATTAGTTTTTAATCTTCCAGAAAGCGTATTATTTTATCCTTTTTATAACGGCCTGAAATTATAAGTTAAGGATAAAATATACAGAATGCTTAAGATTGGCCCTTTTTAGAATTATATTGACAAAGTTATTATTGCCGATCGACGTACCTTTAAAAGGTACTTGGAGAAAAAGAGATCCGATAGAAAAAGGGACGATCGAAGCTTTAGCAGCAAGTTTTAAAAAAGCAAAAATAAGGATAAAACCTAAAAAGAAGCAAATATTATTTTAAAGAAGCCTAGAAAGGATAAGTTAAATGTTGAATGTTTTAACTATAGTAAAAAAGGTTATTATAAAAACGAATGTCGTTTCCCAGCCAAAAGAAACTTTAAAAAGGGAGGGATTCCTTAAAAGAAGGCCCGAGCGGCCGAATAAAAATTAGATAATAAAAGCGAGCAAGAAAAAGAAGTTAATTCCACCTTTTTCCAGCAGGAATTTACTATTGCGACGATTTACTGTAAACCAAGCGGCGACCTAGAGTACGAGCGTTGCCCGATTTGCCAGAATTAAACAGTTAGAGCCTGCAAGTATTATCCCGGACAACCAGCTTCCAGGGTAGCTATAAGGCTAGGATACGAATGTTATTTAGATATGCAAAAGTGCGAAATACATTACGAATATAGCCAGATGCGCCCCGACAACCATGGGCAGAAAACCCCTAAATCCAACGAACCCCTAGAACGGACGGTATACTTTAAAACCGAAGCCCCTGAACAGGACTTTATTAAAGGGTACGGACTTTTCCATTTTTCGGCCTGCAACGATAATAATTATTTAATTCACTTTCGAGCAAAGGAAGATAACGATTATTGGCCTGGTTGGGACGAAGAAACCCTTACCGAGCCCGATAACGACTGCAGATATATCGAGATTCCCCGATGGCCCGAATACCCTCGATCTTGTTATTTATACCCCGAATCGGATCAGAGCCAAAGAGCTATTGCTTAGAGCTGCTTATGCTATACTCCTATGCTATTCTTAATGCATGAACTTCTGGATATAGGAATAAGCCCTGCAGAAATTTTAACTTCGAATCGAAAACCTTTCCAAACGTTAAAAGTGAAAATCACCAAGGTAAAATGCCAGATTGGTTAACGAAAGTGGTATACTTGCATAAACGACAAATGTACCAAATACGCAGTTAAGAAAGCCCGCAAATGGAAACGCCTTTTAGCAAACAAAACTACGAAATCAAAAAACGGCAAAGGCTTTCGAAATTAAGGCATCGAAGAGTTTTGCGAACTAAAACCTTATGTAAGGCAAAAAAAAAGATTACGAAGCTAAATCGAAATTCCTATCTAGTACCAAAGCCAAACTTTTAAAGCTATAATTAACTTTAGGGCAAAAGGTAACTTTATTTCGCTAACTGTAGCCGAAAAATATTATATTCCTTAAAGATATAAGCTAAAACTTTATAAATTACGGATAGTTAATAGAAATCTTTTCCAGTACGATAGCAAACGAGTTTTTAGAAAAACTGAAAGATTTTTAATATGGATTTAAAGGTATTAAAAGCATTTTACTTTGGATATCGCCGATATATCAAGTTACGATATTATTTTGGGAATGCCATGGCTTAATTCCAGTAATTTATTAATTAATTGGAAAACTCGCCAGCTTTTTTAAAATTACGAATTAACTTTTGTTAAAAAAGGGTCCAAAAAAGTTTGTTACATAATCCGAAAAGCTAAGGTATTAGATTCTGCCAGTATTATACCCCCAAAGTATTAACGATTCGAACGAATTTTTAAGGATAAAGAAAATTACGAACTGTTTCTATATGGATAATGGGATTATCGTATACCTATTAAAAAAGGATATTATCCTAAGCTTTACAAAATTTATTACATAAATCCAGAAAAGGTAAAGGCTTTATAAAAAAGCATCCAGTTAAACCTAAAGAAAGGTTATATTTAGCTATCCGAATTCT
Organism: Monosporascus sp. mg162; assembly: GCA_004155945.1. NCBI lineage: Eukaryota > Fungi > Ascomycota > Sordariomycetes > Xylariales > Monosporascus > Monosporascus sp. mg162. The sequence goes on from QJNY01000219.1 coordinate 112,907, forward strand.
TTATAGGATACCTTATATTTATGGTACCTAAAATTAAAAACGGCAAGCAGAAAATCGACCAAGATGGAGATTCGGTTTATCAACGCGTAGTCGATTATCGACAGTTAAACGATATTACAATCAAAAACGGTTATCTTTTAACCTTAATAAATACCTTAAGGAAAAACGTAAGCAAAGTTAAATGGTTTACCGCTTTAAACCTTCGAAACGGGTATTACCGCATCAAAATGGCAAAAGGAGAAAAATGGAAAACTGCCTTTCGAACGATATATAGGTATTACGAATACCGAGTAATGCCTTTAGGATTTATTAACGTCCCTGCCAGTTTTTAACGCTTGATTATAATTATATTTAGGAAATTCCTAGATAAATATATTTTCATTTACCTCGACGACATCCTTATTTATTCCGAAACGCTGGAAGAATATAAAAAGCATGTTTTTTAGGTTTTTAAAGCTTTAAATAAAGCAAACATCCGAATTAACCCAGCTAAAAGTATATAGTATACGCAGAAGCTAAACTATTTAGGATTTATCTTTACCCCCGGTCAAATTCAGATCCAGAACTTTAAATTAGAAGCAGTTAAGAACTAGCCTATCCTTAATAAGGTAACCGTTATAGATATCCGACAGATTTTAAGATTTACGGGTTACGTACGCAATTTAATCAAGGAATATGGAAATATTATTAAATTTTTAACGAAACTTATTATTAAGGAATATATTAAAAAGGAATTCGAACTTTTAAAGGAAATTAAAAAAGCTTTTTAGTTATTTAAAAACGAAATTACCAAAGCGCCAATAATGAAATTGCCTAACGCCGACAGAAGAAAACGCTTAAAGATAAACGCTTTAAATTATGCCCTAAGCGCAGTTTTGGAGCAACAAAAAGATAATGGAAAATGGTACCTAGTGGCTTATTATTCCAAGGCCCTTCGAAACGCAGAATTCCGATACAAGATTTACGACAAAGAACTGCTAGCGATTATTAACGTTTTTAAGGAATAAAAACCTTTTTTTAGCGGAACCAAAAAGCCTTTCGATATTTACTTAAATTATAAAAACTTTACCCGGTTTATGACGACTTAAAAACTAAATAAACGCTATAAAACTTAAATAATTTTCTTGTCGAAATATAACTTTTAAATTTACCATATTAAGGGAAAAGAAAATATTTAAGTAAATATCCTAAATTGCAAAGAAAATTACGATTTTAAGGTTCCGAAACGTCGAATGTAAATATTGCAACAGATTAAAAACGGTACCTTACGGTTATATAAAATATTAAAGTAATTTGCTCCAGAATTTTTGATAAAATTCCGAAATTCCTATAATAAGGAAAAGCAAAAAGAAATGCAATAATTAAATGGATAACCTAGAAACCAGTTGTTATATTATAGCAAAATCTATATCTTTCGAAATTAACAAAGGCAATTCGTTAAGAAATTCCATAAAGATCCGTTATATAAATATCAAGGCATTTTTAAAACCATTAAACGATTACAGGAAAAGTACGATTTTTTAAGATTTCGACAAATTGTTAAGCAGGTAGTTAAGGATTATAATATTTGCAACAAAGCAAAAGTAGTCCGATATAAGCCTTATAAACTTTTACAGCTTACAAATATTCCAAAAAAGGCCTGGAATATTATTACTTGGAATTTTATTATCGGTTTACCCTTATTAAAAGATCTCGTTATTAAAGTTTAATACGATAAAATATAAATAATCGTTAATAAACTTACTAAGTATAGGTATTTCCTACTTTTTAAAGGAAACGTAACGGTAAAATAATTGGTTTACGCCTTTATTCGATATTATTTCGATAAATATAAGATACCAGAAAAAATTATCTTAAATAAAAATAAACTTTTTACATTAAAGTTTAGTATTAGCTTTTTTAAGCAGATAAATGCCAAGCTTAAATTTTTTACAGCATGCTACCTATAAACAAATAAATAAACAAAACGTTTAAATTAAACGTTAAAATAATACTTAAAAAGTTATATTAATTATCAGCAGGATAACTAGGTTAAACTTTTTCCATTGGCCTAAATAACTTATAATACTTTTATTAACGAAAATATGGGTATTTTTTCCCATACAGCAGTATATGGCTACCAAGCAAAAACTTAACGGCTAAAACAGCTACTAAACGAAGCTCCAAAATTAACTGCAAAAACTTTTCGAGCAAAAATGGTAATAACCGAAATTTAAATAATATAGGTCCGTTTACAAAATAAGTTACGATTCCTTTAACAAAGGATAACCTTGTATTATAATAAGAAAAAAATTAAAGGATTACTTTTATCGAAAGAAAACAAAATTTATTTGTTACGCTAAAAGCAAAACGCGATTTCGAACATTTTTTAGATTAAAACAAAAAAACTCAGTAACAAACTTGATTTTAAAAAGCTTAATTTATTTAAAATCGATAAAATTATTTTTAAAATTAATTACCGACTGTTATTACCTAAAGCGATAAAAATATACCCTATTTTCCATATTTCTTTGCTTAAACCGGTACCTAAAAACGCTTTACTAAAAACCAATTTGGAAATCGAAAAAGACGACGATAAGTACGAAGTTAAACGAATACTGGATTCCAGGGTAGTTAAAGATAAGGTTTAATATTTAATCAAATAAAAGAATTACCTATACGAAAAAAACATTTAGAAACCCTTTAAACATTTAACGAACGCAAAGGACCTGGTTAAAACGTTTCACCGTCAAAATCCTGACCGACCAACTTTAATGCGGCCAAGGTCGCAGGCGATAACGGCCCGGTATTTAGGTTTAACCTTGGGCCGTTCCAATCGAAAAAAATAAAGGTTTCCGCCGTAACGTTTATTTTTAAAGCAAGCTGCGCTTGCTTTGCTTTTATACGACGCTATTCTATTTCTTCGTTTTCTTTATTTAATCTTTTTTATTCTTTTAATTCGTTTACGGAACGAAGCCCGCGGTAAATTATTTTTATATCCCGACGTTATAAAAAATCTTGTTAACGGCTTAATTTAATTAACTTAATTATAACTTTTGTTTACAGTTGTTACAGGTCCAACAGTACTTCCTCGGCGGCCCGTTTTTCACGATTAATTCGCGCCTTTTCGGACCGGATATTTTGCAACGATTCTAGAGAAATATTAATAGCCCTATAAGGCATATTAACCTTATAACAATATTAGCACTTTTTTCGCCCTTTAACCATTTTATACTTTAGTTTCAGATCCGCGTAACGTTTATAAGGCATAATTAAATATCCAAAATCTAAAATAAAAGAAACCAAGTTTTTTCGACTTTCAGTAAAGGATTTAACGCGTTTTCGTAATGGACCTGATATAATGTTAATTAAGAACTAATAGTCTAAGGAAACAAAAGGCGAAAGAAACGTACCTATTTTATCTTTGGGATAAAGATTTTAAAAGAAGGGGAATAATGTTACGGATTAAGATTTCCCGTTATTTGCGGGAAACCAAAAAGGGAATAACCTCGGGTCGGGTAAATTTCGATGCTAAGAATAGTTTCTGCGGAGCCCATAAAGATACTTTAGAAATACCTTAAAGATACTACAAAGATATTACAGAAACCAAACGGAGGTTATACTGGAGGGAAAGGATATATAAAACTTTTATATTTTTTTATAAAATAGCACCTACTTAGTTTCGCTCCTTAGCTATTAATTTAAGTTTTTAATTAAAGGCAACGTTTTTCGATTAAGGAAAAAGTCCGCAAATCTCTTTAACGAACAGACTACTGAATTATTCTTCGCTCTATTGTTATCTGCAAATTAAGAACCCCTTTCGGATACTGATCACGCTTCCAGGTGGTTGTGTGACAGGTTCGTTACATTAACGTACGACGCGATTATGACGTTCGATTTTGTTTTAATATCGATAACTTTATTAATTAAGTCCTTATTACCTTCGTAGCTTATTTTAACTGCCAGTTTAAATAAGGGGGTAATGTATTTAGCTGGACTGCATTATTGGATCGATAAAACTTTGGTTTTTTTTGGTTTTTTGCTTTATAACCGATATCTATGATAAGGATCTTAATAGGTCTTTTTGTTTTTAGAACTTCTAATCCTTGCATTTCGGCTTCGGTTATTTTAATCGTTTCCTTATTTTTGCGATTAAGTGCTTCTAAAATTTTAGCGGCTATAAAATTCTTAAAAGCTTTTCCGAAGTTTGGGTAAATTTCGATTAATTCGGATTAAGTAATTTTAAATTTCCTTTTAAAGTTTTCCCGGATCTTCTTTTCCTAGAATTTAATTACATGCTCGTCGATCAGGCCTTTATAGGTAAGGGTGTTATCCGTTTGGATCTTATTATCTGTTTAAAGGGTACTGGCATTTATCTGGAGGGTATTATTTGTTTAAGCGCCGACTTCTATATTATAGAACGATAGTCCTTCGTATATTAGTTCGTCGTCATTAGTTTCGTACTTAGTCTTATTCCTTTTTATATTTCCAAATTCGTTTTCTTTATCCTTAAAACGCTTGGTCATTATAACGTTAGTAAGTATAATTGGCTGATCAAAGTCGTCGATCTCCAGGGATTTAATTTCCTCCAGATGGCGGGTACCTTTGCTTTCGATAAGATCACTTTATAACCATATACGTAACGGTACCTTTCTATAAAATAGCTTTCCATTATAGTCGACGAAATGGGTTATGTTAATCTCGGTTACCCTATTTTGATTAATGTCGGGCTCCTATCGATTTGGCTTTAGGATCGTAATATACTTTTAAGGTTCAGCTAGACTATTAATATCCGGGTTAGGGTTAGTTAATTAACTATTTACGCCTTTAAATATGTCGTTTCGGCGATCAAAGTACTATATCTTCTCTTTAAATTAAATAGGGAAAGCTGGCGAACCATGGATCTATTTTAAAATTTTCTTCCAAATTGGGATCTGCTACTTAATCGCTTAGCTCTTAAAGACCTAAGGAAATTAAATCATATCCAACGTTGCTTTGTTTTCCGGGGATCTAAGGAAAATAATATATTCATCGTCGGCGAGTAAGATTAATCCTATAGTTTCTATATTAAAAAACAAACGGCATTTCTGTATAATATATCCTAGCTTTAAGCAAAACCAACAAGTACCTTAATCAAGGTTGCCAAAACGTTTATTTTAACCTTAATAACCTTTACGGTAACCTTTTCGGCCTCGGTATCCACCTCGTCTACGGTAAGGGCTTAATTGAATATAATTATCCGGCTGGAAACTAACTGTATTAATCGACGAGTTAGTACTATAGTTATATGTCTAAGGTATCTTTTATCCTAGCGGAGCGTAATACTGTAATATCCGGGCTGTTTTTCGGTTACGCATCTTTTTTTTAAAAGCCTTTAAGTTCTGGATTTATCGGGCTTGTACGATTTTTAGGTTCTGTAACGCATTTGTAATTTTTAATACCTAATTAATACGGTTAGATGGTTTTAGTCGCGGCTAAAAGCTTTCTAATCGTTATTACTTAAACTATTAAATCGAATTAAACTATTCCTTTTTTTCTTAATTAATGTCGAAACGGATACCTTTTTACTATCGCCTACGTCCTTTATATTTAAAAAGTTTTACCTTATATAAAGTCCAATCTTTAATTAATATCGAAGTATTATCGTAATTAGTTACGTATAAATTTTTTAGCTTTATAGACGAATTGTTAAAAATCCTTTCGAAACAGTTAACGGATAACCTTTCCAGTAGGTTTTTAATATATTCGTCCTTAATAATTATTTTACCTTTTTTCTTAGCTTTTTCCAGGATATTTCTTACCTTAACAGCATGTTCCAAATAGTATTTATAAATATGATCAGGGATACCGCGTTAAATTTGCTTCGTTAAAGTTCTTAATCGATCCTTGGCGGTCCGAATTTGCTTTAGGTTTTATAGCTTAAAGGTTTTTAAAATACGTTTAAACGCTTTATTTTATTAGGTTATATTATTAAGTATAGCTTTAACCCGGTTTTTTATAAAAGAGCTGTTAATCCAGTAAGGTAATTCGGCGATTATTTTAAACTTTTTAAGCTTATATTTCGTAAATAGTTTGTTAATTCCTTTAAGGTAGTCGGTAACTTTAGTTCCTAAAAAGCAAAAATCTGAAAAAGTTAATAAATCCGGAAGAATTATAAAAAACGAAAACTTGTTTATAATATTAACAGAGAAATCGTAATCAAATTAATTAATAAATCCAAAAGGTATAACGTCCGATATAGGTACTTCCGGTCCTATAAATAACTTTAAGTTTTAAATTAATATAATATTTCGTCCTTACAGTAAATTAATAACGATTCTTAAGTTTATTTAAGTAATTATATTCTTAGCTGGCTTTAAAAATTTAATCGGATTGTTAGTACTTTAAGGTTTAATTTCGCTAAGCTTATTATCGTAAAGATTCTTTGTTAATCGGTACTAAGCGGTTGTATTTAAAGTAAGATTTTAACTTTTTATAAAGCTAGGGAAGTTCGGTATTGGCAGTAATCCGTAATGTAAATAAACTTAAGTAACAATCTTAAAAAACTTTTACGTGCTTTTAGAAAATTTGTTAAAGTTTATCTTAAACTGATTAATACCATTAGTTCTTAAATTACTTGGATTCTAAAATGCTGCTTTAACGGAAGTATATTTAGGCATAAGGTAAATAATTATCTGTAATAATTATTTTAAGTATATTTTCCTTTTTCTTCGAATTTAAAAAGTAAATAACTTCCTTTTTTTATCATCCGTTTAAATAACTTTATCTTAATTATTGCTGCGGTGTTAGTTATCTAATCGTACCTTTTTTAACTTGTTAATTAATACCTCCATTACTAACTTAAACGTTATAACATTTAAGCTTAACAGAAAAAGTAAATCCTAAATAATACCGCCTAACAATAACCAGATTGGATATTACCCGATCAACGCCAAAAAGATTTAAAATATATCTTATAACGTTTTTTTTCATATCTCCTACATTATGTTAAAAAACGTTATTCCTTTTTCGATATTTTTCTTTCGTATGCAAAATAAATAGCTTTACAGCCTTATTCCTTTTTCTGCTCGTATTCGTTATCCTATTTATATCGTTAATCTTGTCGTCGCTGCACTTGTTTTAATTAATCCAAATCCTAATAGCCACGTCGCCAGCGACGTAATCTTAATTTCTTTAGCCTTTATTAATTAAATTTTATATTTTATTTTGCCACGTAATCTTTTTATTAATGCGTATAATGTCCTAAATTGCGTAATCGGTCTAGAACTTAGGTAATTAATTTATGCTTTAAAACCGGTCGCCTATACGCGTTCGTATTCCTTTACCGTCGTCCGAATAAAGTTATTTTCGTAATAAAGCTTTAATTTAACAGTTCCTTTTTATTAATCGTACAAAAGATTACGTTTTTATTATAATTACGGTCGTTAATTGCATACCGCTTAAATTATCGTAATCGTAGCTATAATCGTAATCATATTCAAATCTAGATACATTTAATCAAAACTTCGTCCTTTCCATTCTTCTGATTTATTAATCGAAGATTGAAGTCTATCGGCAGCTAACAAAAGCCAGTATCCTTTCCTTGGTAGCTATTTAAATTGGGACGGGGAAACTTAGTTCCGATTAAAGCATCTTAGATGGACGGGTCACGATAAAATAACCGAGTGCAACGGTAATAAAGGCAAAACAAAATCCGAATTGAATCAAACTTTAAAATGTAGATAAGTGTATATAAACAATGATCGGTAGACGATGATGAACAAGTCTCGGGGTTGCGCCCGTCGAAAGAGCTCCTAGAAATACACATGTGGAGCTGACTAACTAATCAGCCAAGCCATGCCCCCTGGCCCGGCACCCTGCACCATTTCAATAAGTCTAATGTTAAATACTTTAACTGTAGTAAAAAAGGCCATTACAAAAACGAATGTCGTTCCCTAGCTAAAAGGAACTTTAGAAAAAAAGGGATTCTTTAAAAGAAGGCCCGAACGGCCGAACAAAAAATAAATAGTAAAAGCGAAAAAAAAAGGAAGTTAATTCCACCTTTTTCTAATAGAAATATACCATTACGACGACCCACTGTAAACCAAGCGGCGACTTAGAGTACGAGCGTTACCCGATTTGCCAAAATCAAATAACCAAAGCCTGCAAGTATTATCCCGGATAACTAGCTTCCAGGGTAGCTATAAGGCTAAGATACAAATATTATTTGGATGTGCAAAAATGCGAAATATACCCCGAATATAACTAAATGCGTCCAGAATTTAATAACTACGGGCAGAAAACCCCTAAATCCAGCGAACTCCTAAAACGGGCAGTATATCTTAAAATCGAAGCCCCTAAGCAGAATTTTGTTAATGGGTACGGACTTTTCCATTTTTCGGCCTGCAACGATAACGATTGTCTAATTTATTTTCGAACAAAGGAAGATAACGATTATTGGCCCGGTTGGAACGAAGAAATCCTTACAGAGCCTGATAACGACTGCAAATGCATCGAAATTCCCCGATAACCCGAATACCCTCGATCTTGTTATTTACACCCCGAATCAGATCAAAGCCGAAAAGCTATTGCTTAGGGTTGTTTATGCTATACCCCTATGCTGTGCTTGATGCATGAATTTCTGGATATGGAAGTAAGCCTTGCAGAAATCTCAACTTCGAATCGGAAACCTCTTTAAACGTTAAAGGTAAAAATTATTAAGGTAAAATGCCAAATTGGCTAACGAAAGTGGTATATTTGCATAGACGACAAGTATACTAAACATGTAGTTAAAAAAGCCTGCAAATGGAAACGCCTTTTAGCGAACAGATTTACGAAGTCAAAAAACGGCAAAAGCCTTCGAAATTAAAGTATCGAGAAGTTTTGCGAATTAAGACCTTATATAAGGCAAGAAAAAAATTACGAAGCTAAATCGAAATTCTTATTTAGTACCGAAGCCAGATTTTTAAAGCTATGATTAACTTTAAAGCAAAAAGCAACTTTATTTCGCCAGCTGTAACCGAAAGATATTATATTCCTTGGAGGCATAAACTAAAGTCCTATAAATTACGGACAGTTAATAAAAGTTTTTCCTAGTACGATAACGGACAAATTTTCAAAGAAACTGAAAATTTTTTAATATGGATTTAAAAGTATTAAAAGTATCTTACTTTGGGTGCCGCCGATATATCAGGTTACGATATTATTCTAGGAATGCCATAGCTTGATTCCAGTAATTCATTAATTAACTGGAAAACTCGCCAGCTTTCTTAAAACCGCAAATTAACTTTTGTTAAAAAAGGGTTTAAAAAAGTCTGCTACATAATCCGAAAAACCAAGGTATTAAATTCTGCTAGTACCATACCCTTAAAGTATTAGCAATTCGAACGACTTTTTAAAGATAAAGAAAATTACGAATTACTTTTATATAAATAATAAGATTATCGTATACCCATTAAAAAAGGATATTACTTTAAGCTTTATAAAATTTATTACATAAATCTAGAAAAGGTAAAGGCTTTATGGAAAAGCATTTAGTTAAACCTAAAAAGAGGTTATATTCAGCCATCCGAATTTTCCGCAGGATACCCTGTATTTATGGTACCCAAAATCAAAAATGGTAAGCAGAAAATCGACCAAAATGGAAATCCGGTTTATTAACGCGTGGTCGATTATCGACAGTTAAACGATATCACCATCAAAAACGGTTATCCTTTAACCTTAATAAATACCTTAAAGGAAAACGTAAACAAGCCAAATGGTTTACTGCATTAAATTTTCGAGACGGGTATTACCGTATTAAAATGGC